>JAHKKF010519846.1:0-50094 GCA_019740295.1 Labeo calbasu | reverse complement strand
ATGAAATAAAATATTTTATTTTATTATTTTATTATATTTGGTGGGTTTTTATTTTATTTTATTTTTTTTTTTTTATTCCTATATTTTGCTAGCACGTCACATTTTTGGTTTATTTTATTTTACTTATTATACTTTACTTCAACTTGCATTTTTGGTTTATTTATTTAATTTTATTATACTTTTTATTTATTTTATTTTATTTTTATTTTTATTATATTTTATAAATAGACTCATTTACTGGTGTGCGCTTTATTTATTTAGTTAATTTTTTTAGTTATTTTTAAGTTTTGTTTTACTTTATCCCTCAGCAAATTTTATTTTATTATTTTGTTTTATTTTATTTTTTTTAATAGACTCATTTACTGGTGTGTATGTTATTTTATTTTATAAATAGATTAATTTTCCAACCATTTAAAAAAGAATGATTGACAGAAACCCTGATTTTAGCAAGACAACATTACCCACAACAGCAGCCAAAAAAGATTAAATATATAGCTATTGATTCACATTGTTTCTGGCCTACTGCATGTGTTTACTGACATCCAAATAGTAATTTCTGAAGTGGAAAACAGTTATTACATTTTGCTAGAAAATTATTTGTGCACTTATGAATTGCGCTTAGGTGTGTGTGTGAAGATAAGCAGGGTCAGTTTTGATTGCATGTTGACCTCAAGTTAGTCCCAGATCCCTGGACATCGGTTATATATTATTGTAAGACTTCTTATAGACAGATAACAGTCCACTCTTAAAACACTAACTCATATCACACACACTCACTGTGTTTCTCTTTCTTTGTCCCCACAGTGTTTTTTTGACCTTTAACGTCATTGTGTCTTCCCATAATCCCCTTGTTCTTGTTCTTGTACACTCACTGTCTGGTTTGAAGGACTTTCTGTAATTGAACATGCCCTGCTGGATCTGAAGGTTGAATGTTGTCTCCATTGCTGGATGTTGCTTTCTCCATTATTGGAGATGGAGCTCAGTACTTATTGTTTTAATAACAAAAAAAATCTGACAAAAGATTAAACTTAAAGACAACAACTATATTTAGACACACATGCTTTAATTAGTTTATTTTAATGTCATATCAGTATAAAAATGGTCATTTTATTTTATATTATTGTTTTACTGAAATTTTACAAATGCATGTACTATATGTCAATACATTTACTATTGTTTTTATTGTCAGCTTCACTTTTTTTTTAATTATTTATTTTATTATATTTTTTATGTTATTTTATTTTGTAAGTAGACTCATTTACTAGTTTGTTTTTATTTATTTGGGTTTTATTATTTTATTTTATTTTATTTCATAAATTGACTCATTTACTGGTGCTTTTTACTGATGTGTTTTTGTATTTATTTGGGTTTCACTATTTTATTTTATTTTATTTTATTTTATTTTATTTTATTTTATTTTATTTTATTTTATTTTATTTTACTTTATTTTATTTTAAATCAACTCAATTTTTGGGGTGTTTTTTTGGAGGGTTTTATTTGTTTTACTTTATTTTACTTTATTTTATTTTATTTTATCTTATTTTATTTTTATAAATGGACTCATTTACCAGTGTTTTTATTATTTTTATTTGGGTTTCACTATTCAATTAAATTAATTTTATTTTATATTATTCTATTTTATTTTATTTTAAATAGACTCATTTATTTTATTATATGAATGGACTCATTTACCAGTGTTTTTATTATTTATTTTATTTTATTGTTTTATTTTATTTTGAATAGACTAAATTACTGGTGTTTTTTTTTTTTTTTTTAGTTTCACTAATTTAATTTAATTTTACTTTAAATNACTCATTTACCAGTGTTTTTATTATTTATTTTATTTTATTGTTTTATTTTATTTTGAATAGACTAAATTACTGGTGTTTTTTTTTTTTTTTAGTTTCACTAATTTAATTTAATTTTACTTTAAATAGACTACTGGTGTGTTTTATTATTATTTATTTGGGTTTCACTATTTTTATTTTTATTTTTTTTATTTTCTTTTATTTTATAAATAGACTCATTTACCGGTGTTTTTATTATGTATTTGTTTTTACTGTTTTATTTTATTTTTTCCTTTCAGTGACACCAAACTCTTTTGGCATATACTGTATACAAAAGTTTAAAGTTTTTTTTTAAAGATTAAATAAAAATGGGTCCTATTTACAAAGAAAACGTTCTAATTTAAAATTTTTCTTCTTTGGCCGACGTTTTATTTTCAATCCTTTCTGATATATCTGACTCTGTTCACAATACACTTACTTTTCAAGATCTAATTGATTGTCCAATGGATACAGTCAACCATCGTACATGTTTCGCTCTGAAATACATCACATTATGGAACAAAATGGTTTGGAATTGCAGTTTCATGTTGACCTATGCATTTAAAAGAACAGAGAAGTGACGTCTCATGCTTGCAGTGCATTGTGTCCTCTTTTTTATTATGTTATAATGCTGCGAGTGTAATAAATGTGTACGGTGGCACCAGGAAGCCCCTCTGTGGTGGTGTGACTAAGCTGCCACCAGCTGTATCTCCATAAACTGGGTCATAACAGACCAACCTCACAGGCACAAGCAGCCGCACTCTATCTTCCTGGTGAACGCTGGCATTTCTCATTACATTCTCTAACAACCAGTCAGGCCGTGTCCTGGACTCCCCGCCCAAGCTGGCTAAATGTGCCTCCCGTGTACGGCACAACAGCGAGGGGTTATGGGGAACTCCAGACAGAAGCAAAAAGTGGCCAAACTCGTATGAAGATATCTGCTCGCGGTCAGGGGTGAAATGAGCTCAGAGGAAAGACGTTTATGTGACACAAGGGGACACAGCTGAGCACTGGAGGAACATAGAAAAAAATGATAAAAGTATAAGAGAGATCTCAGGAGAGAGAAAGAAAGAAGCAGAGGAGATGTTTTGATGTGTAAAAGACAGTGCATTGATTGTTTAAGGTTACAAAGTGCTGTTCCTGTGAGGAAAAAGACTGAATGATAGAAATAGATGCGCATTTCTATTGGTAGCATCAATGTATTTTGAGTTCAGTGAGAGAGAAAGAAAAATCACAGCTAAGATCTCTTTTATATCTCACGTAAATTTTTTGTGTTAATGAGATTAAGATTTTTATTATTATTATTATTTTTTTTTTTAAAGATTCTTGGCAATTTAAATAAAATTAAACAGATCAAAATTAAACTTAAATTGAACTTCTCCCTCCAAAAAACAAACAAATAAACAAACAAAAAAATAGATGCCTTCACAACTAACTAAAAAAAATATTTAAAAGAAAACTAAAAAAATGCAAAAAAGCTATATATTACAAAATATTACTAAAAATATTTTGTAATATATAGCTTATTATACATATATATTTTGTAATGTAGCTTTGTTTGCATTTTTCTTTTTAGTTTTCATTTAAGTAATTTTAGAAATTACATTATGTTTGTCATTTTATTTATTTTATTTCATTGTTTTTATTTTTTATTTTAATTGTTTTTGTTTTATTACATTGTTTTTGTTTGTCTACATAGTTTTTGTTAATATCATTTCAGTTTTAGCTATTTTAGTATATGAAGTTAAACTAAAATGAGTAATGTTGGCACCTGGCTGAAATATATATTTTGAATAATTTATGTTTATTTTAATTTATTTAATGTTACTTCAGTTAATGTTTATTTTCCTTTCAGGAAATAATTATTGTAATGTTTTTTCATTCATAATTTCAAGCCTAATGTAATTTCTACAATTTAAATGAAAACAAAAAGTAAAAAAGCTCATTCAAAATATTAATACATATTATAATTTATGAATTTGTGTTATTTTGGTATCCTTAAGATACCATTATAGTTTTATTAATATTTTGAGTGTTTATTTTTTATATCATTTTCTTTTTAATTTTGAAGTTTTAGTAATGTCTACGTAGATTTTGTTAATTTAATTTTAATATTTAGTTTTTTAGTATATAAGTTAAACTAAATTAAAATGAGAAATATTGGCAACTTTTTCCTTTAAATTTTTTTTTTTTTTTTTAAATTTAATTTAATTTTAGGTAACATTTATTTTAGTTCAGGATTTTTTGTTTGTTTGTTTTAGTTAACTATAATAACCCTGTCAGAATAATTATTATTTTATAGCATTATTAATTTCACAGCCTTATGTGTGGTGTCACCGAGGGATTTGGACAAACCTGGCAACCAATAAAATAAAAAAATAAAAAATCTCTATATTTACACTGAAGATTTCTTGAGTCTAGACTATAAAAGATTTAAATATGGCCACTTTTGACTAATTGTCAACTACCCAGAATTCCCTAGTTAGTACACGGCGACGTTTAAAACCATTCTGAAGATCTTATCAACCAACTAACAACCAATCACAGCACTCTTAACATCGACAAGGTGACTTTTGCTCTTATTTTTCCAGTTGTAGATCAGAGAGCAAGCTGCAAAGTTTACCATAAGCAAGAACTCCATTACAGGTCCAGATCTCCGAACGAGCGACCTCTGAGCAACGGGTCTCCACGAGCCAGAAGTGCTCCACACACTCCACGTACCCATTGGACACATGCTGTGGAGGTAATTCGCTCTGCCAGAGAGGGTGAGCTGTATTCACCTTCCAAACACATTGAGCTCTCAGCCTCTTCACACACACAGAGTTTGATACGCTGCCCGCTGTCTTATCTGCATCCGCAACCACATAAACATGCGCGCCGGCGTCCTCCCCTTCACTCGGCTGCTGTTCTCTCCCCGGATTCACACTCAAATTGATTTACTGCTGGAGCTAATAGGATCCGCACAAGCGTGCCATTACCAATGAGGAGAGAGACTCGCATGTTGCGGCCACATCACAGGAAGGTCACATGTCACAGTTGGGATTCAAGCTGGTGATTCTGTCGAAAATACAGATTCAAGAGATTCACTGGTGTTGAGTGCCTTTGTAATATTGTCGGTTTGCTTCACTTGTTTGTCTAAGGTAGGGTTTGTATTTTATTATTATTTTTTAAAATATTTTTCTACCCCGAAAAATATTTAGCAAGGGACACCATTCATAAAAAATTCAAGTAGTTACTGTATCTGTCATGTACCAAAAAACTGTTTGTGGACATAAATAAATAAATAAATAAATAAATAAATAAAATGAAAAATAAAATAAAATAAAACTAAATAATAATAATATTAATTAATTGTAAAAAATTATGATATATATATATATATATATATATATTTTTTTTAATTAATATTTTTATTCATCAAAGGGAATAAAGTGATGAAGTAAATAAATTGATAATGTTACAAAAGATTTCCATTTAAAATAAATGAACTTTTTATTCATCAAACAATCCTGAAAAAATGTATTATGGTTTCCATGAAAATATAAAGAAGCATAACTGATAATTAATCAATATTAATCAATTTTGTAAATAAATAAATAAATAATAAAAAAATTTTATAAGAACCAAATCTGTATTAAATTAATCTTTGAAGGATTTCTGATGTGACACTGAAAACTGGAGTAATGATGCTAAAAATGTAATTGATGAAAAATTAAATTAAATGATGTTACATTAAATTAAAAAAATAGAACATTTTTTAATAGAAAATGTTATTTAAATAGAAAACTTTATTATAAATTGTAATAATATTATGGTATCACTGAGATACTATTATAGTTTTATTAATATTTTGACATTTTTAATGACCAAAACTTTTTAATGACCGCAATTTTTTGGAGTAAGGATGCTAAAAATTTGGCTTTGCATCACATGAATAAATTATTAAAAGATTACACGGGAATAACAGGAATACAAATATATATATATATATATATATATATATATATATATATATATATAATAATGCAGGAATAGTATATATATCAGTGTTTGGTATCATTAAGATACTATTATAGTTTTATTATTTTTTATATTTCCATTTTTATTGTAATTTTGAATTTTTTGAAGTTTTCATTTTTATATGTCTATATGGTTTTTGTTACTTTCATTTCAGTTTTAGTTATTTTAGTATAACAAGTTAAACTAAATTAAAATCAGAAGTTTTTTTTTTTAAGAAGCATATCTGCTAATAGCATTAATGATACTTTAAAAAAAGGTTTAATAATAACCAAATCAGTATAAAAATAATTTCTGAAAGATTTCTGATGTGACACTGAAAACTGGAGTAATAAAAATTCAACTTGCATTACACAAATAAATTCATTTTTAACTGTTTTTATTGAACAATGAATTATAATTAATTGGAAAATATTTACTTTCTATTATGCAAATCTTTTTTCAACCCTCTATTAGTGTTAAATGTATAAACTTTAATTTAAATGAACTTATAATGTGTTTTTCACAATAAATATCATTTTTTTGCAAAGTTAACACGTTTGACAGTCCTAAAAATATGCATATGCAAAATTTCAGTATGCAAATATGCATCTTTTTCATTTCAATTTTTCAGTGGACCGTCCAGCACCTCTTCGGTCTAAGATCATGAAAGATTACTGCTATTAATTATGCAAATGCAAAGCTATAAAGTGTAGCTGGAGCAGTTTGTGTTCAAAAAGCAAGTTACTTGAACAACATTGCAGACTGTTAAGGTTCGAGTTTTCTTGCCATTTTCACATTCAAGCACTGAGACCCATCAAACTAAACGTCATCCACAGGCAGAAAACTCCCCAGACCACCGAAGCAGAAGTAAAAAAAAAAATAGTAACAGCAAATAGTCGAGTGATGGGTTTTATGTTTTTGTCATTTGTTTCCTCACCTTTAGGTCCCTGGGACTGAGAGGAGGTCCAACATGATGAACACATGTCCTCCGAGCCCCAGAGAGAAGCAGTAGTGAGCCATTGAGTGCCGATGGAATGACAGTAAAAAATGGAGCCATGGAAGCGACTCTCCCATGGTAAGCTCCACAGCTAAACTGAAAAGATAAAAGCATGGGTATTTGAGAAGCGTGTGAGCTGAGGGTCCTGCTGGGCTTTTGTGGCTTTATTCTAGTCTCTTCTTTTTCCCTCTCTCTCCATCTCGCTAGCTGCTCACCTGAGGATGATGGATGCTGCAGTCTCTTTGTATTACCTTCTTACCCAAAGTCTCTCTTTCCAAGAGCTCCTATGCTTCCTACAGCACTGAAAAAGGACTGTGTGTTTGTGCTTTTTTTCCCCCCTATAAACCTGTCAAAACATGACCTGGCCATACCCCCAAAAAAGAGATATTTATAGAACTTATTTGTCCTTTTTAGAGCTTGACAGCTCTAGATATTATTCCAGTCATATCCGTTTGGAATCACAAAAGGGTGAGTAAATGAGTTTTGTTTGTTTATGCGACAGCATAGGCAAACGTTGAGGACTAAAAAATTGCCTATGAAATGAATAAAACCATAATATCCTGATGTAGAAGTTTAATCTTACTATGTTTATATATAGTTGAAGTCAAAAGTTTACATACACCTTGCAGAATCTGCAAAATGTGATGATAAATGTTAAAATTATTTTACCAAAATAAGAGGGATCATACAAAATGCATGTTATTTTTTTATTTACTACTGAGCTGAATGAGATATTCGACATAAAATATGTTTACATATAGTCCACAAGAGTAACAATAGTTAAATTTATAAAAATGACCCTGTTCAAAAGCTTACAGACGCTTGATTCTTAATAGTGTGTTGTTACCTGAATGATCCACAGCTGTGTTTTTTTGTTTAGTGATAGTTGTTCATGTTCATGATTTTTCTTCGGAAAAATCCTTCAGGTGCCACTAATTCTTTGGTTTTTCAGCATATTTGTGTAATGTAACCTATTCCAACAATGACTATATGATATTGAATTTGAAGATCAGGGTAAATTTAACTTATTTTGTCTTCTGGGGAACATGTAAGTATCTTCTGTAGCTTCTGAAGGTCAGTACTAAATGAAAAAATATGATATTTAGGCAAAATAAGAAAAAAGTACACCTCTTCATTCTGTTCAAAAGTTTTCACCCACAAACATTTTGCAGATTCTGCGAGGTGTATGTCAACTTTTGACTTCAACAGCCCTCGTGTTGTGTAGTCATTTTGACCTGGAGATTTCTTTTTCCTGAATTTTTTTTTCTTTATCCGTTATCTACAATACTTTTCCATCCATTATATCCACTGGTCTACAAAAAATAGCTTATAAATGTGTCATTATGCCATATTATTACTAAATGCTGCTTTAAATATTGCTTTCTGTCATCTTGTTTTCTTTCAATTAGCACAGGTTTTGCATCAATTTTTGGAAATGACTTATCATAGACCCAGTTTTTGAATGAATATTGGCAAAATTATCCACAGATAATGCTTTTTTATTCAAAAAATAAAGTATATACTTCTGATGGAATTGTATTAAAATACTATAGACTATAGAGCAATACTATATAAATTGATAGTGGATTTAACATTAGAATGTAACATTTAAAGTGTAAATTAGTTTTAAATGTAACCTTCTCTCGTTAAATAATGGTCAGTTCAAAAAATGTATGTACATTTTTTGAAATAATAAAAAAAGAGCAGTTTCATGTCTATACTTTTATTATTCAAATGGTCGAGGCTAATGTTGGATTTAGAAAGTAATTAGTCGTATGTAATGCCATATGTTAAAAGAGTGTAATTAGTACAGTAATTTAATTACACTATTGCATATGTAATTATAGATAGTAACTAATCACTTTGGTCCCACTTTATATTAGGTGACCTCAATTACTATGTACTTACATAAAAAAATAAGTACATTGTACTTATTGTGATCATATTATATTGCATAACACTCGCTGCTATTGAGGTGGGATACGGGCGAGGTTAGGGACAGGTGTGGTGGTATGGGCAGGTTTAAGGGATGGGTCAACAGTGTAACTATAAATATGATTACAGAAATTAATTAAAAATGTAATCAGATGCAGGTACTTTTTTAAAATATAAGCACAATGTAAAAACATGTATGTGCACAATAACTGCATTGTATCGAATGATTATTTAAATGTAAGTTTGGGATCAGTAAGGCTTGTAATATTTTTAAAGAAGTCTCTTATGCTCATCAAGGCTGCATTTTCTTGATCAAAAATACAGAAAAAACAGTAATATTGTGAAATATTATTGCCGTTTAAAATAATGTTTTTCTATTTTAATATATTTTAAACTATAATTTATTCCTGTGATGCAAACCTGAATTTTCATCAGCCAATACTCCAGTCTTCAGTGTCACATGATCCTTCAGAAATCATTCTAATATTTATTATTTTTATTATCAATGTTGCATTTCAGGATTCTTTGCTGAATAACAAGTTAAAAAGAATAACATTTATTCAAAATTGAAATCTTTTCTAACAGTTTAAGTCTTTGCTATCACTTTTTTGTCAATTTAACACATCCTTGGTGAATAAAAATATTAATTTCTTTAAAAAAAAAGAAAGAATAAAAATTTTACTGACCATAAGCTTTTAAATGGTAGTTTATATTGTTACAAAAGATGTCTTTTTTACATAAATGCTGTTCTTTTACACTTTAACTTTTAACAATATTAATAAATCGGCATATTAGAATGATTTCTGAAGGATTATGTAACACTGAAGACTGGAGTAATGATGCTGAAAATTCAGGTTTGTATCACAGGAATAAATTACATTTTAAAATATATTCACATAAAAAACAGTTCTTTTACATTGAAATAATATTTCACAATATTACTGTTTTTTTCTGGATTTTTGAACAAATAAATGCAGCCTTGATGAGCATAAGAGACGTCTTTAAAAAACATGAAAAATCAGCAGTGTGCATAGTAGTTGATGTGCACGATTTTCTTTCAAATAATGTCACAGTGCTAAAAATCTTAAAACAAACCTTTCTTTTCTTTGACTCCTGGGTGAAATATGAGCTGGATGTGTTTTTGTGAGATTCACCCAGACGCATTATTTTCCAGCACGTTTGAAGAGCTTCCTCCACAAGTTCATTTCTACTTTATCATTATTCTTCCTCCATCCATCTCTCACCTCTTCCATCCTCTCGAACACAGAAAGGGCAAAGACGCTGAGAATCCATTGTGCATCTGATGGATCTTTCGCTTAGGCCGGAGAAGATATGCGTTTACATGTGTGCCCTTTCTGCCGGGCGTGTGAATTCAACCCGAAGCCATTAATGCACACATGCCTGTGTGAGCACAGGAAAGGACAGCGTTCGCATGATCTATGCCTGCTGCTTCCTGCTGGGCTTAATCACACTTCCTGCCGCTTTTTGATCTGACGCATAGCACTTAAAACTCTCTCCTGTTAACTGTGTTCTTTCTCCGACGCGTGCTGTCGGGAAAAGGGCACGTCTCGTATGAAGTGTGCATGGTGAAGTGTGCTTAATCTAATTTAGAAAGACGAATCGTTTTCAGCCTTGATGAGGCTTCATCAAAGTGAGCCAAAAAGAGGGTGAGCAAATGAGGGAGAGAAAGAAAAAAAAGAGCGAGGAGGAGAAAAATCATGTTAAGAAAAGGAGAAAGCACTTAATGGAGCATTAATGGCTTTAAAATCTAGAAAAAGTGCCACGTTCCTGCTTAAAGGGACAGTTTACCCAGAAATGTAAATTCTGTCATCATCTATTTTTACTCACTCTCAAGCTGTCCAAGATTTAGATGAGTTTGTTTCTTTATTAGAGCCCGAGCACAGACGGAATTGAAATTGCACGGATTCTTCTTCTCCAAAATTAATCACATTTGAAGGCCTAAACATGCTTGAAAACTCATGAAACTTTTGGCACGCACCAAAAGTGGTGAAAATGTACATCTGATATGGATTTCAGAAGTGAGTGTGGCAAAATGGCTTGATAGCGCCACCTATAAAATTTCAACAAAGTGCCCCTCGAGCTATGTTTCACATAAATGTATGAAATTCGGTAGACACACGTAACACACCAATACCTACAAAAAAGTCCCATTTACAAAGTCTGAAACCCAACAGGAAGCCTGTTATTTTACAATTTCTCAGCAAGCTTTGTTCCGTATATGCCATTTTCAGGTGTTGTATTTAAACTAATTCCTCCTAGAGGTCTAAACAGATCAACTCCAGATTAGGTCAGTCTAATCTAAAGCCCTTTGTGACGTTAAATTGCGAAGATTTTGAGTTTTCGTTGAAGGGTGTGTCCGTGTGACAAACTTTGATGTTTCACCATGAAAAAGGAAGTTGTTATAATTCAGGCATACAATGTCCGATCTGCGCCAAAATTCACATCTGATAAGTGTCCTGTCCTGGACACATGCCCATGCTCATATTCAGGTATAGTCATAGCGCCACCTTCTGGCAACAGGAAATGTCTTGTCTTACACCATCTTAAACATGCAATGTTCAATCTGCCTCAAACTTCACATGTTTGGCAAACTTCGTAATGCTTTGCACTAACTCAAACATACCATCTTTAATCTGCACCAAACTTCATATGTTTGATAAAAGTGCTGGCCTGAAGACATCTACATGCCAATATCCAGTTACAGTCATAGCGCCACCAGCTGGTAGCAGGAAATTTGGCACATTTAAATGACTTTGACATATTCCTTCCATATTTATCACTTTAAATGCATATTGCCCACCATTAGCTGTGTTTTCCTAAAGCCACCGGGTGGTGGTGAGCCCAGGTGCGATGGCCCTTTCAACTCTATTTGCAGTTTTAATTTAGCATTGCTTTTGCTTGCAAATGGATCCTCTGCAGTGAATGGGTGCCGTCAGAATGAGAGTCCAAACAGCTGATTAAAACATCACAATAATCCACAAGTAATCCACATGACTCCAGTCCATCAGCATTTTAAAAAAAACAAATGTTTAATCATTAAGGCATTTTCAATGCAGTGCAGTTTTAAACAAATATGTTTGAAGTCGTTAATGATGGACTGGAGTGGTGTGGATCACTTGTGGATTATTGTGATGTTTTTATCAGCTGTTTGGACTCTCATTCTGACGGCACCCATTCACTTCAGATGAATCTGGTGAAGAAACAAACTCTGGGATGGCCTTAGGGTGAGTACATTTTCAGCAGATTTTCATTTTTGGGTGAACTGTTCCTTAATTCAGGCAGTAACATACTAACATTACATTATATGCCACAGGTTTCATACATTCATGCTGACAGCAGTCGTACAGCAGAGACTTGATCGATGAATTTCCCCATTGCTTTGGTATGGAGGTGACGATGATGCTAATCTAGCTTCCGGTTGTGGCAGAGAGAATTATGAATGACACAGCGCACGAATGAATTCTGCTGATGACTGCAGAATAGAGACTCTGAGAATCTTGTGCTCTGCATAGCCTCAAATCAATGACACTCCTCAAAAATACCTGCCTCTCTTCCTCACACTGTGTAAAAGGCAAGGCTATTATAGTTTTGCATTTTTAATTAGATTTGATTTTAATACTATTTTCCAGCTTACATTAAACTTACATTGTTTTAGTTAATTACAGTATGAGAAACAGTTTTGTTAGTTGCAATTCCAGTTCATGGATAATAATTAAGGAATCTGCTAAGAAAACAACAGAATGTTTTCTTAGTCATTTACAGCAAAGCAACTATTTAAATACATCTTAAAAAACAAAGTCAATTGAGGATAGCTCTGTGACTATGAAAATACATTTTTGAATTTTCATTGAAAAATACATTTATTTATTACAGTTTTTCAAGGACTGTTTTCAGGTTTATTTTAAAGGAGACCTAACATGCCTCTTTTTACAAGATGTAATATAAGTCTCAGGTGTCTCCAGATTGCGCATGTGAAGTTTCAGCTTAAAATAACCCACAGATCATTTATTATATCATTTTGAAAATGCTTATTTTGAGTGGAAGCCGAAACGTTTTCATGCATGTCTCTTTAAATGCAAACTAGGTGCTGCTGAGATACTCTCAAAAAACACTGGCTTGTTTTTACACCATAGAAGTCCACTATATGGAGAGAAATCCTGAAATGTTTTCCTCAAAAAACTATTTCTTTACAACTGAAGAAAAAAAGACATGAACATCTTGGATGACAAGGGGGTGAGTACATTTTCTGTAAATTTTTGTTCTGGAAGTGGACTTCTCCTTTAAACACGGAAAATTCAGATTTTCATGATATGTTATCATGATATCAGTAGTTTTTTTTACTATACAGTACTAACCCTGTTACTGGGGAGCATGAGATGATAAAGTGTGAGGTGGGCATGAGGAGGTTGCAGGGTCTTGATCCGTTTTAATGAGTTTTGGGAGAATACAAACTCTACAGAGACAATCAGAGCCTCCACAGCAACTAACCACTTGCTTCGTAACTAACAGCCACCCTCCGTTTACCTTTTACTTTTTATTGCATGCCCTCTCTCTCTATTTCTCATTATTTCTTTCAGTTTTTCATTCCTACTGTCCTTTAATGTCTTTTTTTTTCACTCAACCATCTTAACCTCATGTTCTCAGTGGAGTTTCAGAGACCCCAAGGCCCTTTTGCTAGCTCAGAAAACATACTTAACATTTAAGTATGATGCTTCTTTTATCTCTAAAAGCTAAATTCCGTGATAAGATGCGTCAGCCATCCTCAATGAAAAATGTCAATTACTTATGTTTGAGGTCTCAGAGAACCGAGGTCTAAAAGCATTTGACATCTTCAAATGCTCAGTCTCTCGATTATTTACTTTTTTCTTTGCTTTATTGTGTTTTTCACTTTTTTTCTTTGGTCAAACTGACCTCAAACATAAGCAGTGTCATTCTAGACTTCACAGATTTCAGACACACAGATACAGATTTCTAAAAGAGAAGCTCTGTCTACAGGATTTTGATTAGGATTATGTATAGTATTAAAAAAAATGTAAATTTTCAAAATTACTAATATTTATACACATACAGCACTGTGGTCTTGATCACCTCAGATATTACATTACATTTCCACAGAATGTAAGTGTTGACGATAATGTCAACTAATAAGTGACAGTTTTACATTTCTTCAAGTTATAATATATTAGCCACGTGAACACCGCAGCTAAATTCGGTTGTCAGTTCACCTTTTAGTGCTTGATACTCTTCTATACACTCAGGCCAAGTACACACTCTAAAGTTTCAGGCGCAACAGCAAACCAGGTTTGTGTGTGTACAGATCAGAACTCATTCTGGAAATTGCAATGACTGACACTGTTGTAACTATAGCATCTACTAATTTTGAGCATAGTAATATTACAGCGACCAAGGACTCGTTATGTTCGGCGCTTTTAATTAAACCACCATTGACAGAGCTGTCATGTTTTGTTTAAGTTTAGAAAGTTGCTTTCGCAGTGTGCGCTCTTGACGTGTTGCCATGTCTACTTATTATAAGAAACGTTTATTAAGCATCTTTGGGTTTGGGCTCAGCTTATAAAGCGATCCAGCTGTAAAGTTAATAAAGTAGGCAGGTGCAAGACTTTATTTACTGGGATATGGCTTATTTCCCAAAGCGTTTGGATTTAACTTAATTATGGGCTTGTTCTCATTTGATGGTTTTTACAGCAAGATCTGGCAACACTGATGAGTCAAGATGTACCTTGTTCTCTTTGTTTTTTTGTTTTGTTTTGGGTTTTTTTTCCACCGCAATACTGATACGTGATTTGAAGCATTATTAATAGCTAGTTATCAAGGTCGATAACTAGGTATCAAGGTTCTGTATAAAATTTCTTTAAATGCAGTTGTCATTGTAAGTAGATTCAAGTAATTTAAATTTAAATTAAATTTATTTAAAAAATATATATATTTTAAATAGGGCCTACATTTTTGCTATTTTAGGAGACCACAATGCTGTCTGTGAAAAAAAAAAAAAAAAACCCTGACATTTTTCCTTGATTTTATACTGTATATAATACTATTCAAGATCAAGCAGACAGATAAACTCTTTTAGAAATATGATTGGTACCTAGTACAATAACTCTGGTTATGACTGAGGTCAGTTTGACCCAAGAAAAACACAGTAGAGCAAAAAAAAAAAAAAAAAAAAACAACCGAGAGACTGAGCATTTATACCTGGGATCTCAATCAACAAACTCCTGAAAATTTCAGGTATGCTACAGATTGAGGGAACAAGATAAATCTTGAGTTATTAGTCTTGCCATATCTTGCTAAGAAATAATAAACTTACAATTCAAAAGCTTTTTTTAAAAAAACAAAAAAAAACACACATACCAAATTATTGCAACCTGTACCTGCCTACTTTATTAACTACATAAACTGGATGAGCTGAGCCAAACAACATTACCAAAGATGCTTAAAAAAAGGAGACATGGCAACCCTTAAAGAGAAGCATGCTCTAAAGTAGCCTTCCAAACATAAACAAAACACGATAGTGGCTCTGTCGACGATGGTTTAGTTAAAATCACAGAATATAACAAGTCTTTTGTCAGTGTAATACTTGTCAAAAATAACGGATACCAAAGGGGTGAGACACCAGAACATTATGTTTACAATAATGTCAGTTAATGCAATTTTGAGAGTGAGTTCTGTTCCATGCACACACAAAATGTGTGTGTATGGAATGTGGGGCCTTACTTAAATGCGGCTGTCGCTCCTAAAAGTTTACAGTGTGTAATTGACTAAACTCTCTGTTGGTAAAACTTTCTTTTAGTATTACACACACACCAATTCGCATATACAACGCTCATCCCATCCCTTGGCTCCTCATAAAGTGATCTATCGATCAAACATATCGCATTTAACTTGACATTTGACACCCGGCTGTTCTCTATCCTTAGGCACTCTATGAAATTAAGAGATCTAAACATTGAATTAAGCCAACTGAAAGAGCTCCACCCTGATTTATGGATCCAATTACAGCACAGCTACACCTACACATCCCTCTCTCTCTCTTTCTCTTCAATATCTCTCTTCCTAAACCTTAGTCTTCTGTCTACACATACAGTAAAGCTGCTAAGCATATTGTGACACTAAAGCCACAATAATCTTGCATGACGAAAATGAGTAAAACAGTACTTTTTTAACTGAGTTTTTTGCATGAGTTTTCTCACTTTGGCAACCACCGTTCTCTTTGAATCATTGATGCATCTGACAGTCTCTTCCAAATAATTCCCATAAACATCTGCTGTGATTGCTAACATATCTCTCATACACCCAAGCATAAGTCGACTGTGCATGCAGGCAAAGGTCAGAACTGTTCTGTGCTCCGCGGTAAACGATTATTGAACAAAGTGTGTTAATTTTCCATCCCCCAAGGAGTCTTTTTCATTGCTGTGTGCCTTTTCTTTGTGTAACAGATCAATCAGAATGCTTGCCAAACCTGTTGCACTGCCTTGCAAAATGCTGAACTGATATATGCAAGAAACGTTTACTGCTTAATTAAACGGGGTACCTGCTGTGTAAATTCATGCCAGTGTATGCGCTGTAAACCCACTTGATTTTATGAGAATTGTTTACAAGTTGAGTTTTTGGGCTGTGCCAATTGTCCAGCGCTGTACTGTAAAACAGCTGGTAAAAGCCCAATCTATACACCCGTAACCTTGTGGAAAACAGATCAATGCCTTTTTGTAAATACGACCAGAATGATAACGTGCATAACAATATTGCATTTGCTTCATTAATATGGAAGTGCAACGCTAGATTTGCATTTCCTGAAGGAAATACCAGTATTTGCAAAGCAGTGAAAGAGTTTTAGGTAATTTTAGGTTTTGCATGAAGGAAATGTTAAGTCAGAGCAACCTTGTCTTGCCACTGTCATCACACTCAGCATGTAACTTGTTTTCCTTCAGCTTTGTGCAATTATTGACTCACAATGAAGCATCTTTGCTGTTTAAATGCAGCTGTCATTGGGTAAGTAGATTGATGTAATTAATTTGTATTTTTTTATTTAATAAAAGCTTTTTAATTATAAGTTTAATTTAATTTAATTTAATTTAATTATTCAATTAAATTAGAGACAATTGCAATTATACTGTCACCAAAGTTTCGCCCAGCCAAAATTTTAATGAGAAAAATTTCTTTTTTTTCCCCCTGGACTTTAGAAAAAGGGTAAGTAGATTCACTTATTTTATTTGACTTTTTTAGTTTTATATGTTAAAGATATTAAATATTATGCTGCCACCACAGTTGGCTAAATTTTGACCAGCCAACATTTTAATAAATGAGAAAAATTTCAGAATTTTTTTTTTTTTTACTGGGCTTTAGAAAAAGAATAAGTAGGTTTACATATTGTATTTTTATTTTATTATTTAATTTAATTTAATTTAATTTAATTTAATTTAATTTAATTTTGTCATTTTAATTGTATTTTTTTATTTTATTTTTCATTTTAATTTACTTTTTTAGTTTTATATATTATAAATATTATGCTGCAACCACAGTTGGCTAAATGTTGACCAGCCAACATTTTAATAAATGAGGACTGGACTATAGAAAAAGGGTAAATAGATGCACAATTTTTATTTTATTTTATTTTTTATTTTAAATAAATAGACATTTCATTTTAAATAGTTTATTTTATTTTTACATTTTGATTTACTTTAAACCTTTTTTTAGTTTTATATTTTAAAGATATTATAAATATTATGCTGCCACCACATTAATCTAAATTGTGTTTCAACTATAACTTAAGTGCCATTAAATGTATAGCCCAACTCACATTATGACATCTTAGCTGTCTTTAGATAAGAAAATTTAATTTGATTTTGAATTTAATTTAAATTTGTATTTTATTTTTCATTTTTGAATACATTTTTGCTGTTGTATTTAATTATTATTTTTTAATTACATTTAATTAGAGACCAGTCGCAATTGAATATATTATCAATATATGGTTTGCTGTACTTTAATAAGCAAAGATTTTATTAAATGAGAAAGTTTTAATTTTCATTAATAAAAAACAAAAAGAAAGAAAGAAAGTACCTTCTGGAAAAACTGCAGCTATAACTTCACCTATAACTTGCGTGCAATGAGATGTATAAGCCTGACACAGAGACTGACAAGAGGTCTTGAAGACACCTAGAGTGTCACCTCAAGAAGGAGGGGCTCGGAGATCTGTCACTCACAGAGGTAACCATGGCAACATTAACACTCTAGTGAGAATCTCAGTGATGCTGCGTGCACTAAGATACAATCACACCGCCAATCACATTTCCATATATGCATATGCGCAGTTAATGGCTGCCTTGCCGAGATCTTCCTGAGAAAATCAATTTGGTTTGTGCATGTAAGTGATTGTATGTATTTGTGTGCACGCGTGCGTTCACGTTCCCTCTCTCTCTTTGCTCTCTTTCAGTGTTGATTGGATTCTGCCAGCTCATCCTTGCTGCGCATATTAATTAGGAAGAAAGGCGACCCACTGTGCCCTGGATCACACTGTGTACTTGTCCTTTTGGGAAAGAGAGAGAGAGGGAGGGAGAAAGAGGCTGTTTTTTGACGTAGTACCTCTCCTGCAGGTGTCAGTGCTGCACCGTGGTCTGGGGGGATTGGCTGCAATGCATCATGGGAAATTAGCCCATCGCAGGTAGAGATCTCTGAAAAGAGAGTTTTGAGAGCATTTCTTACTTTTGTAGCTTGCATTGTTCCTTTTCATAGTTTTTCCAGCGTTTTTATTAATATTCCTCAACGTTCTGGTTTGAGTTTATTCTAAGCTATTTACAACTATTACACTGGTGCAATTAATTTAGTCCGAACTTTATAATGTATAGACTGTAGATGGTTTTGTAGGTAATTTTAGATGTGCAGTTTATTTTTGGTTTATACTACGGGGCCGTTGAATGCTTGAATCTGATTGGCTGACGAACGTTCTAAGGTGTGCATTATTTAACAGGGGACCGTATGGCGAATGTAGTTCCAGGCAGGTCTTGACCGCGTTACATGTCTATATCACTTCGCCACACGATTTCAGTTATTTCAAAGGTCCTTACAGCCTAAAACGGCAAAATAACTAAAACGCACAACGACACTGACTAAACAAATAAATACAGTAAACAATATGATTAAAAACGACACATTATTTCCACGTTTTTGCCACAAAATTACGTTCTTTGTATAGAAAGCACGTACTCTATTTCTCCTACACTCTCTCCCTTACAGACGCACACACATACAGTTTGCACACACCTTAACATACGCGCTAATATTGTTAGCGCTGCTCTGACGATTAGCATCTTAAAAACTACTCACAAGTGAGGTAATAACGGCGCTGTTCCTGAAGAAAATGTTTCAAAAGTTTCAATATTAGTAGTGACGCTGCTGCCGATCATTTTTAAGAGATGCACAAAGACTCAGAGAGGTAATTCACAAGCTTAATCTTACTCTCTCACGCTCTCTCTCTCTTTCTGTCTGTCTGCCAGCGGCTCAAGCGTCGTTACTAGGTCTAAAATGACGTTGTTGGATTTAGCAACGGAGGCGTTGGGTGAGCTGCGTAAGAAATTAATCCCACTCACAATAGCGTTTAAGGACAAAACCGGACGAATGCCTTGAAATATATCATCTGATCGATGTTTTGAGGTTGGTAATCGTAGTATAAGCCGAATAATTGACTTTGGTCTGTTGAATTCTTAGAAAATAATACACACCGGAGGTGATACGGCCATGACGCGAAGCGGATCTTGGGTGTGCATTATTTTCTAAGAATTCAACGGCCCGTCGTCAGTTATTCCTTACTAAAAGGAGAAGTCCACTTCCAGAACAATTTACAAATACTTTACTCACCCCCTTGTCATCCAAGATGTTCATGTCTTTCTTTCCTCAGTCGTAAAGAAATTATGTTTTTTGAGGAAACTATTTCATCATTTTTCTCCGTATAATGGACTGATAAGGTGCCCCGATTTTGAACTTTCAAATGCAGTTTAAATGCGGCTTCAAACGATCACAGATGCGGTTTTAAATGATCCCAGCTGAGGAAGAAGGGTCTTATGTAGCGAAACGATCGGTTATTTTCATAAAAATAATACAATTTATACTTTTTAATGCCAAATGCTTGTCTTGTCTTACTCTGCCTAGTTTTGTTGCGGATCATGACAGTTAGGGTATGTCGAAAAACTCTTATCTCATGTTCTCCCTCAACTTCGAAATCGTCCTAGATTGCTGTTTTACCTTTTTTGTTAAGGGTGTTTGATCTTTTTTGCATGTTCACTTTGCAAAGACTGGGTCGGTACTTCTGCAGCGATGTAGGATGACTTTGAAATGATTTTAGAAGTTGAGGGAGAAAATACGATTGGAGTTTTTCGACATACCCTAACCGTCTTGAGCCAGAATACATAGAGTTCAACGAGAGCAAGGCAAGACGAGCTTTGAGATTAAAAAGTATTTAAATAGTATTTTTTAAATGAAAATAACCGATCATTTCGCTAGATAAGACCCTTCTTCCTCAGCCGGGATCGTTTACATCTGCATTTGGGATCGTTTGAAGCCACATTTAAACTGCATTTTGGAAGGTCAAAATCGGGGCACCATAGCAGTCCATTATATGGAGTTTTCCTTTACGACTGATGAAAGAAAGACATGAACATCTTGGATGACAAGGGGGTGAGTACATTATATGTGAATCTTTGTTTTGGAAGTGGACTTCTCCTAAATTGTAAGAAAGTTACATTGATAGAATGTTCAGCATTCACAGTGTAACCAACAGTGATGATGTCATCATAATATTTGCCAACTAAATGTGATCGGTATCTATCTATCTAGCTATCTATAATGCATAAGCTAAATATTATTGCCTCATTGCTATTATATATGAATTTTAATTTATTTTCAAGGCTATGGATTTGCTTATGTCGGTTTTAATTACCACACAAAATTACTTGATTAATTGTCAGAATAATCTACTGATTAATCGTTAGTGACGTTAGTATTGTTAGTATAGTCGTTGGTATGTCTTTTACGTTTTTTATTAATAACCTGATGACAAGTGCAGTCAATGTGCAGAATGTAATGTTTTATATATTTGTGTGTGTCTACATATTATGTATTTATTTTTCTTATGATTGATTGTAATTATTATACAGACATTATACACATACACAATTAATATCCAAATCATAATTATGCAATTAAAAAAAATTAAAAATGTAAATTTTAATTTAAAAAAAATTATAACTTTTTTCATGAGCATCTTTTGTGAGAATAAATATTTTTGTGTTTTTAAATTAATGTTTTTTCTTCAAAATTTAAGTAAATATTATATAATATATATGCAGATTATTTAAAGAATACTATATATACTATTATGTAATGTTATATATAAATAAAATGGATTTATTGTATCATATAATATAATGGAAAAGCGTCACTGAGGAAAAAATATATATAAAGTAATTGTTTTATTTTACAATCCAATTATTATTATTATTATTATTAATAATAAATAATATAGAATATATAATACTATTTTTGTTATGTAACTATAATTTTAACTGTTAGAACTATTCTATTATTGTTATTAATTGTTCTTATATATTTTTCTTTTATATTATTTTTAATAAATAAAAAAGTTATTACAGTGAATTTAAAAAAATTTAACTAAAATTAAAATCATATTTTAGATAATCAACATTTTCAATCATTTAGTTTAAGTGGATGTACTAAATAACTAAAGCTGAAACTGAAATAAATGTTCTAAATATATAGACATATATAGACATATGAAAGTTCAAAATACAGAAGCAAATATTTATATAAAAATAATATGTAATATGAAAAACAACGATCATCATGAGCTTTCTTTGTGAGAATAATTTTTTTTTTTTTTTTTTAATTGTTTTAAGTTAAGTAATTATTATATTATAATATATATGCAAATGATATGCAAAACATTATAAATACTGTTATATAATTATATATATAATTATAAATATAATTATTATATCATATAATATTATAATAAGCGTCACTAAGTTGTAAACCTGAACTTGCGTTGAACCTTTAATATTGTTGATTCCTTTAAAATGCTGATGTTTTCTTTCAGCGAATACACTAGTTTTTCTAATTTCATTTCTCTTCTCTTAAACTCTCCTTAAATCATACCCACATCAAAAGAGCAACATTTTGTTCTGTTTAATCTGGGATTAGCTTTATTTGTCCACGTAAATAAATAAAATCGACGTGAAAAGCCCAGCATTAGAGGAGTAACCGGAGTTTATTTCCCAGCTGCAGGTGCACATAATGGTTAAGCAGCGAACGTGTCACCGCTCCGCTGGAGATTATGAAAAAACATGACTCGCGCACGCTCACAGATGCTTAATGACGTGCACGCGGCCCTTCGTCATGCAACGGGGGTCGTGAATGTTACATAAAAAAACGTCCTGCGAGCTGATGGATTGTGTTAAAGGAGAAACGCTGTAAAAAGCGAAGATAAATGTGTGCGGAGGGGATGAGCTCCACATTTGAAGGAGAGAAAAGAGGCAGGAGAGCCAGAGTGATAAATGAGGGGTGCGGGATAAAGCCACAGCAACTACTACGAAACCACCAGGTGCTTAGAGGGAGGAAAAGATGGAGAAACAGAGGAGGATCACCAAAGAATAGAAGGGGGAGATATTAGCCGTTTAGACCAATTTACTGAGCGACACGGCGCAAGATTTTAGTGTATGTGGAAGCCAATGAAATCTAAAGACAGAAAGAGGAATTACACTGGCAGCAAACAATAGACACAAATAATAAAGCTGACACGCTGAGGGGAAGAGGAATAGGTTGGGAAACAGCAAAAGAGACTAATGAAGAGAACAAGAGACACTTATTAATCACACAAAACACAAGCTTTCTGTCATTTTGCTTTCCATTGTGTGAAAGTTTGGCTTTTTCACTTTTTTCAACTTTAGTTTTGAACCTTTTGCATCAAGAAAAAAAAAACCTGTCACGAAAAGAATGTCCATATATAATTTTATTGTAAAAGTATAGAATTTGTTTTATTATAATTAAATTGAAATTATTATACTACTATGAATTGTTCTATTATTATTATTATTATTATTAAATATATTAGTTTTACTGTAAAATAAAATAATAATTGTATTTTATTTTACAGTGAAGCATTGTTAAAGTAATATTTCTGATTCTATTTAATGTTAAATCTGTAATAATCATTATAATAAAATTATTTTTTACAATACATTTATTATTATTACTATTATCAAATTATGTAATATTACAATTTTGCTGTAAATTAAAATAATTATATCACATTTTATTGTTTTACAATAAAACATTACTTAATATTAAATATATAATATTCATTATAATAAAAATATTTAATTTTACAATACACTTTTATTATTATTATTATTATCATATTATTAAATTATATAATATATTACAGTTTTACTGTCACAAATATTATATTACATATTTTATTTAATACTTTTACATATTATGAAAGTAATATATTATTTTAATAATCTATAATAATAATCATAANTTCATTATAATAAAAATATTTAATTTTACAATACACTTTTATTATTATTATTATTATCATATTATTAAATTATATAATATATTACAGTTTTACTGTCAAAAATATTATATAACATATTTTATTTAATACTTTTACATATTATGAAAGTAATATATTATTTTAATAATCTATAATAATAATCATAATGATTTTATTTTACAACACACATTATGATTATCATTAAATTATGTAATGTGTTACTTTTACTGTAAGTTAAAATAATTATATAATTTATTCTATTTTACATTTAAACTTGAAAGTAATTTTCTTATTTAATATTTAATCTATAATAATAATAATAATAAATATTTTATTTTACAGTACTACTACTACTGTTATTATTATTATTATATATTATTATTAAATTATTTAATTTATGTTGTTGTATATTATAATATTGTATGTAATTTTATCATTTTAATTGTATTATAATTAAAATTATGGTAGTTAACTAAAACTGAAACTAATAATTAAAAAAAAAACATTTTTGGTACTTAAATGAAATAAACATTAACTGTAATAAAAAAAAATCAGCTCATTTTAATTTTGTTTAAGTTGATGTACTAAATAACTAAAACTGACATAAGAGTTCCAAATATATAGACATGTAGGCATATATCAAAGTTAAAATAAAAATTAAAAATATATACACGAATATAAAAAAAATGACAAAAAGTTAAATTAAAATTTAAAATGGAAAATATTAAAATTAAAAAACTGAATCAAAATATTAATACTATAAAATATAAAAGTATCTCAATGACACTAACAAAAAAAACTCACTGTAAATATGTATAATATATAATATAAATAATATATTAAATATGATATGTAATAATGACTTTCTTTTAAAACCAGAATTTTGAGTGTTACATGTTGTCAGAAGCTAACAGACATGGACTGAATTGCCACAAAAGTCCAATTTCTATTTCATGGTTCCTTTAAGATGTTCTTTAGGATGAAATATGATATCTTATTTTGACCTGAACGTTTCTTCATGAGATTCTTTCATTTCTACAGGCAGTGCGGTGGAATGACTGGAGTCTGTGATGGATATCTCTAATAATATATTCAGCTGGGAGCCACTGGCCGGTGTGTAAGGTAGGCATGACATAGTCCAGGATAGTCCTAGAGCCTATTACAGTGAGGAAATGCACCCTTGAGTCCTGACACGAGGAACACGCACTCCATACGTCAAACCCTGCAGTACGGATGTGGATCCCAGTGGATCTCTATACTACATATGTAAACCTGAGGAAGACTCGTTTGCATGGCTACAACGTTCCCTGTATACATTCAGTGAGGTTGAATAGAAATCACTATTTATGCTCATGAAATAAATATAGCCTAATAAACAATCTCAACGGCAACCTGGAAGAAGGCTGTTCCGGATACTTATAGTTGAGGGAAATTGCTTTTGCCTGAGCGGGCGCCGCTGTTGCTTATATTTAGCGTTTGGGATTTGAACAAACCCCAGACACTAAATATTAAATTCATTTGTGCTGCAGACATGATTGATATTTCAAATCATATGACTTCATGATGAGAGGTGTGTTATAAGTGTGTATTTGAGAAACCTGAGGTACTGTAGACTGGAGACTCCAGCTACATCTAGAGCAGTATTTTATTTACATATTATTATTATTTATTATTTAAATATAGTGTATTTTATATTTATTATATTTTGAGTAAGCAAATTTTTAAATGTGCTGATTTCATTTTTTATGCTACTATTATTATTTAAGCTTCAGTTTGTTAATATTGTTCAATTTGTTGTTATATATTGATATATATACACGCACACACTGTATACACAGTTTATATAAAAGCATACACATTTATTGTATAAATAATTAATTCATTTAATAAATGTTTTTAATTTTAGTACTTCAGCTTTCAACGGTAACTGAAATATTTAAGTTTTCCATCCAGTATTTTTATTT
Source organism: Labeo calbasu (assembly GCA_019740295.1). NCBI lineage: Eukaryota > Metazoa > Chordata > Actinopteri > Cypriniformes > Cyprinidae > Labeo > Labeo calbasu. The sequence goes on along the minus strand of JAHKKF010519846.1, from coordinate 24,762 downwards.
AAGTTTCAGTTTTATTTTATTATGTACTTTTGTCGTTTTTATTTCTGTATAGCTTTAATTTTTTTTTTACCTTTTTTTTTGTGTGATACTTTTGTAAATACATTTTATTATATATTATTATAGATTATTATTTTAGTTCATCAAATTATTATTATTATTACTTATAGTATTTTTAGTATTCGTTAATATCTTTATAATAAAATATTTAAAAAAAAGGAAAATATCCAAAGATTAATATATGTATACGATGTGTTTAGACCTATTTGAAATAAATATATCAAATGTATAAAATGTATGTTTTAATATAATTTTACAATATAATACTTTTGTACTTTTAATATTTTAGATTGATTTTATTTTTGCAATTTTAATGATATGCTCAGTTCTGTTAATATTGTTTTATATATAAATATATATATTTTTTTGTTTTTTACACACAATAAAGCCAAAACTCTGTATAAAAAAAGAAAAAATAATTTTATAAAATTAATTAATTATTTGATTTTCCATCCAATATTTGTATTTTATTTAATTTTATTTCAGCTTTATTTTAATTGGTGAAAAATATTTGTAATAAACCATGTTTTTGTTAACAATAACAACAATAATAGATAGAATTATTACAATATAATACGTTTGTACTTTTAATATTTTAAATTGTTTTTATTTTTGTTTTTATTTTAATATGTTCAGTTTAATATGTAATATGTTTTAATATGTTCAGGTCTGTTAATAAAATTATTTTTAAAATGTTTTTTTAATATAATTTTTTTTATATTTAAAGTATAAAAAATTATATAATAAAAGAAAAAATAATTATATAAAATTAATTATTTGATTTAATTGTGTGCTTTTGTCATTTTATATTTATATATTTTTATTTTTGTATAGCTTTAATTTTTTATTATATATGTATGTGTGTATGCACATATAATAAAACAAAAATGAATTATATATGAATAATTCATTTAATAAGCTTTATTAATTGTAGTACTTTTCCATCCAATATTTGTATTTTATTGTATTTCAAGTTTATTTCAATTGGCGAAAGTTATTTTTAATTTTTTCGTTAACAATAATAACTCTGATCTAGAAGTCTAGAAACAGCCTAGCAACCACATGCCATGCCAAAAACCAGTTTAAACCATTGTAAATGGCCCACCTTCTGCCCCAGACTGTTTGCTGGTTTTTAAAGTGTGTTTTTGGACACTAGTCAGGCTGGGAAACCATTTTAGCAAGACCAGGAGACCTGTTAGACCAGCTGGATTTTTTCAGAAGGAATTTCAGTATTTTTTCATCACCCACAGCATGTAGCGTGGTTTTCTAAATCTAGATTTCTTTGTTCTCAATATGCTGGCAGTGTATACTGCACTCCCTTCTCTTTTATTTTCTCTGCGCAGTATGGCGCAGTGTTTAACACGATGGCAGAACAGATAGCTCCTGGAGCTTCATTAATCATAAAAGGGATATTTTGTGCCAATTACCGTTGCTTTAGCTGCAGCACAAGGTGCCTGTAAGATTATAAAACAGGAATGGATAAAGAGAAGGTGGAAAAGAGGAAGAAAATATTCATGTGATCAAAGAGTGACAGGAAAATCGAGCTACAGGTGACTGTCGTATTACGCGTCACATTACAAGCATATAAACCGAAGTGTGTTGATGATATTTGAGTGACAGTGAACTAAATTGGTTGCCAGGTCTTACAAGGACTCTACTGATGTTTTGCAGGCAAAGTATGCGGCAGGAGATGTCAACACACCGTGAGGAACAAAACCAAATTCAGAGGAAGAAAAGAACATGGTAATGAGTCTCTCTTCTCCTAAACACATATACGGGAGATGATGATGGTGTCCTTAAAATGATGTAGGATGAAAAGGAGAAAGAAAAGGCATGGCAAGCGTGGATAATAGTCTTTATGCACGCTAAGAAAAACCTATATTTTCTTAGAAAGGCAAGCAGATGACTTTGAATGTATAGTGTAGATTTCTTAAAGTCACACTACATTGATCTCAGCCCTAATGGCAAAAAATGTTTAAGACATGCAATACATAATCAAATATTTTCATAAATTTTAGTTCTTTTTTTTTTTTCATGGGAACAGATTTGGAGACATTTAGTATTACTTACTCTGCAGTGAATGGGTGCCGTCAGAATGAGAGTCCAAACAGCTGATAAGAACATCACAATAATCCACAAGTAATCCACACCCAGGGTTCATAGAAGTTGCGTCAAGTGCTTGAAGTACTTGAATTTGACTTTTTGAAATTTAATGTCTGGAATACCCTAAAAAATAACAATGTTCCTGAAGAGGTACTTGAAAAGTGGTTGAATTATTGAAAGACAACATATCTATGAAAAAAGTGTTTAATTTTGTCAATAAGCACATATCTTTTTAATCCATCTTTTCGCGTATTTCTGTTAATGTAATGGCTGTAATGGCTGATGATGTGAAAAGAGGAACAGATGAATCAAATCAATTGAGTCATTTACGCTGGAACCGCTCCGATTGATTCAAACTTGTGACTTTGATCTTTCATTTCAAGTGATTCACTAGCAAAACCCAGATCAAATTAAAAGAGCCATTCCTTTTTTGAATTTCAACATTGCTTGTAATGATTTTAAAGAGCATGTAATGATGGGTGAAAGCTTTTCGAAACTTCAGATCAGTTAAACTATTGTGTCGCAAAATGATTCACTGTTTCGAAGTGCTCCAATCGCATCACAGGTCATTTGATTTAGTTTGGTAGTTTGTGTATTGCGAATCATTTGATTTAGGTCTGGACTTCGGAGTACGTATCACAGATCATTAGATTTGTGAATCATTTCACAAATTGAATGATTCAAATCAAATGATTTGCAAAACATGATTTGAAGTCTCGATCTGAATCAAATGGTTTGCGATTCGCACTCCGAGTCCTAATCTGAAATGATGGTTTGAGAATTATTATTCAGATCAAAACTTCAGAGCAAGGATTGTGAATCCTTTGATTTAGATGAGAAATTTGGAGCAGATTCGCGAATCTTTCGCTTTAGATCGGAACTTTGGAGCTTTGGAGCGGGTTTGTGAATCATTTTACGAATTGAATGATTCAAATCAAATGATTTGCCCTACACGATTTGAAGTCCCGATCTAAATTAATTGATTTGTGATACAAAGTTCCAACCAATGTCAAATGATTTCAGAAATGATGGTTTGCGAATTATTATTCAGATCGAAATTGTGAATCCTTTGATTTAGATGGAAAATTTGGAGAAGATTTGCGAAACTTTTGTTTTAGATTGAAACTTCGGAGCACGAATCATGAATCATTTGATTTAGATCGGAAATTCGGAGCAGATTCGCAAATGTTTTGCTTTAGATTAGAACTTCGGAGCGCGGATCATTTGATTAAGATCGAAAATTCGGATTGGGTTCACAAATCATTTGATTTAGATTGGAAATTCTGAGCTGGTTTACAAATCTTTTGCTTGAGATCAGAACTTCGGAGCACAGAATGTGAATCATTCGATTTGGATCAGAACTTCAGAGAGTGGATCGTGAATAATTTCATTTAGATGAAAAATTCGGAGCAGATTTGTGAATCTTTTGCTTTAGATCAGAACTTCGGAGCACGGATCGTGAATCATTTGATTTAGATGGGAAATTTGGAGCGGGTTTGCGAATCTTTTGATTTAGATTGCAAATTCTGAGTGGGTTCACGAGTGTTTTGCTTTAGATCAAAACTTCGGAGCTCAGAATGTGAATCATTTGATTTAGATCTGATGATTCATGGATCGTGAATAATGTGATTTAAATGGGAAATTCGGAGCGGGTTCACACGTGTTTTGCTTTAGATTGGAACTTCGGAGCGTGAATCACGAATCATTTAATTTAGATCGGAAATTCGGAGCGGATTTGCAAATCTTTTGCTTTAGATCAGAACTCCGGAGCACGGATCGCGAATCATTTGATTTCAATGGGAAATTCGGAGCGGGTTCACGAGTGTTTTGCTTTAGATTGGAACTTCGAAACGTGAATCGCGAATCATTTAATTTTGATCGGAAATTCAGAGCGGGTTCGCAAATCTTTTGCTTTAGATCAGAACTCCGAAGCACGGTTCGCAAATCATTTGATTTAGATCGGGACTTCGGAGCAGGTTTGTGAATCATTTGTTTCATAACAGGATTTCTGAGTGATTCCGGGAATCTTTTTATGTTTTTTTTTTTTTTTTTCTCCAGAAACCGTAGAAAACATCAAACCATTAAGGCAATACAGAAAATATACAGTATACAAATCCCTTAAAAAATTAACCATGGTTAATCAAGTGTAGTATACTTTTTAATACTTATGTTTGCCATTTTTGTTAGTATATTATTTATCTATTTCTCCTTTTTAGAATTTGAAAAAGAAAACATTGTTTGATAAGTGAGATCTCTGTTTGAAGTCCTTGAAAATCAATAAATTAGTGCTTGAAAAGTGCTTGAAAGTTCTAGAATTTTATTTTACAGTATCTTTACAAACCCTGACACCACAAGCTGGATATGTGTAAGAAACAAATGCATTTTTAAGATGTTTTTAACTTCAAAGTGTTGCTTCTGGCCAAAATACCAGTCGGTAATCAATACTAAATTCCATCTCCTGTTGTCCTCTCACAACAAAATCCACCTACATGTTTGTTTTTTAACAGTTTTGAACTGTTTTTGCTTGTAAAATGTGCTTAAATTATGCATATTTCTCTTCTGTTTCAGACCAAGCGATTTATATTGATACAGAAAGCAGTATTATAGATGAAGGACTCGTATTTTAGCTAGAAGCAGCAACAGTTTGTTATAAGCTTTAGAATGATGGATTTGTTTCTTACAAACACATAGCTTTTGGCTTTACAAGATGTTAATTGATGGACTGGAGTGGTCTGGATTAATTGTGGATTATTGTGATGTTTTTATCAGCTGTTTGGGCTCTCATTCTGATGGCACCCATTCACTTCCATTGGTGAGCAAGTGATTCTAAATTTCTCCAAATCTGTTCTGATGAAGAGACAAACTTATCTACATCTTGGATGGCCTGAGGTTGAGTACATGTTTAGCAAATTTTCATTTTTGGGTGAACTATTCCTTTAAGATTTGGTGTAGAACTAAGGATAACTCTTGGGAGTCAAATACTCCCTGAAGTGTCAGAAGAGGTTGTGTAAATCCAATGAGTGATGCAAGAAAGAAAAAAGCTGTCTGTTACTACTGTAGACAGGAAAGATACATCAAGTCAAATTGCACCGTCAGAAAGTTGACGATGACAAACCTTTGCTCCTCTTCTGCACCCCTTGATACAGCTATAAAAAGCTCAGAAGGAGGTCGGCTGCTTGTACAAGCTCAGAGAAAGAGATTTAGCTTCTTGTGGGCCTGAATCAGCACAATATGATGCCGCCATATTTTATTTATTTTTTTAAAGGGTAATTTCAAAAATAACCTCTTGTTTTCACTTCATACGCAATTAATATGTACAAAAATGTGTCTTTTTTGTCTACTTATGCTCACCAAGGCTGCATTTATATGATCAAAAATACAGCAAAAACTGTACAATTTTGAAAAAGTATTACAGTTTTATAGAACCATTTTCTATGCCAATATATTTTTAAATTTAATTTATTTCTTTGATGCAAAGCTGAATTTTCAGCATCATTACTCCAGTCTTCAGTGTCACATGATCGTTCAGAAATCATTCTAATATGCCGATTTGCTGCTCAAGAAACATTTCTGATTATTATCAATATTGAACACACTTGTGCTGATTAATATTTGTGTTGGAAAGGTACATATTTTTTCAGGATTCTTTGATAAATAGAAAATTAAAAAATAACAGCATTAGAAATATTTTACAGCACTATAAATGTCTTTACTGTCACTCTTGAACAATTTAATGCACCCTTCCTGAATGAAAGTATTATTTTCTTTGAATAAATACATAAAAATAAATGATTAAAAAAAATAAAAAATAAATAAATGTAGAATTTTTGAAAGAAGTCTGCTTATGCTTACCAATGCTGCATTTATATGATCAAAAATACAGTAAAAACTATAAAATTGTAAACAAAATTATTACAATTTAAAATAACTGTTCTTTATGTGAATATAATTTAAAATATAATTTATTTTTGTGATGCAAAGCTGAATTTTCAGCATCATTACTCCAGTCTTTAGTGTCACATTTTTCAGAAATCATAAATGCATAAATAATTAAATAGATATTTAAATATATATATAAATAAATACTACTAACGTCAAACGTTTGAATGGTAGTTTAAATCAAAAATAACTATGTTTATACTGTATGTGAAAATCTGATATTTCTCTCATTTTTTTTTTATGTAGAAAAGCTGATATGTACTATCAAGTTTGTATACTTAGTTTAAATGAAGAAGATAGCATGAGTGCTTTAAGTTGTGCAGAGAGGCAAATAAAGTCAAGATGTTCTATTGCTCCTTCGGTTTTTTTTATTAGAGCAGACAGTTTAATGTGCTATTCACCTCTTTCATTTGCCCTCTGATCCTCTAAGGGAATTTGGCACTTATGAAGCGGCAACCTTTCAGCGAATGGCGGTTGAGGTCGTGGCAGTAACAGGCCTTACGCAGCACAATACTTCAACGGGACCGTCATTTATAGCAGTTATAGCATCGCCAGCGTCTCCCTGAGGTGAGGGACTGTCAGTTCCGGTAACTCTGTGACACTGAGTTTTCGTGTGTATCCGAGACGGAGCGTCATTAGGTCGCGACTGAGCGCGAAAGAAACAAAGGACAATTAGACAGAGCTTTTGTCCCTAGCAGCAGGTTTGATCGTGTCTTGGCAGGATAGTGATGGAGTCTTGCCCCAGACTTCAGCGCCAGAGCGGTCAGGCCCAAAACAGCAGAAACATGAAAATGCATTCCAGAATCTGAAAAATTCCCATGTAGCTAAGATGTAAGCCAATGTTTCCTGCTGCTTTGAGTGATGTTAGCCATCTTCCTATCTTCTGCCAGACTTTACCACTAAATTAGACAGCCACTCAGTATTTCCACCTAACACACACATATATATATATATATATATACATACATACATACATATATAAACATAACAAAAGAGCAGCAAATCAGCATATTAGAATGATTTCTGAAGGATCATGGGACACTGTAGACTGGAATAAATGAATAACAAATTTAAATTTTAAAGTACATTTTCAAATGTATTAAAATATAAAGTAGTTCTTTTAAATTGTAATAATATTTTGCATTTTACACTTGTTCAAATTAATGCAGCCTCATTAGGAGACTTCATTAAATAAAAATTACTAAACAAATACAATTAAATAAACAAATAAGAGACCTCATTAAAAATCTTGCTGAGCTGAAACTTTTGAATAGTTACATTGAAATGTAAAATAAAAAAAAAAAAGCTAAAATATCCATAATAAACTAATTATATAGGAATCTAGAAACTAAAATAAATTTCATAATTTCATAATTTGAAATAAAATAAATGTTAACAGAAAATAACAGAAAAATAAAATCTAATAAACAATTATTTCAGCTAGTTGCAATGGCAAAATAATTTAAATTTAATTTTAATTTGAAGATCTTCATTTACTAAAATGAAATAAAACTGAAATAAAAATAAAAAAATCTTTATAGACATATACAGTATGTATATATAAATATATAAATATATAAATATATATATATATATATATATATATATATATATATATATAATGTATATACAGTGTACACACACTAATAAAAAATATAAAATAATAGTACAAAATAAAAACTGATTTAAAATAGTAATAAAACTATAACTGTTTCATTAATAATTTTAGTAGTATTACTAATAGTAACAGCATTTTTATGTTACATTTGTTTGCATTTATTTATTTATTTATTTTAATTTATTTTTTATTTTTATTTATATTGAAATGATTACTGAAAGATCATGGGACACTTTAGACTGGAAAAAAATGCTTCTGAAAATTCAGTAAATTCTATTAAATTTCAATTTGTAATAAATTTTTACTGTTTTTTAAACAAATAAATGCAGCCCCGGAGAGCATAAGAAACCCTCTTTTTGAAAACATAAAAAAATCTTTCTGATGTCAAACTATGAATAGTCACACATAAATGTAAAATAAAAATAAAATAAAATAACTTTAATAAGCTATTAACTATATAATAAACTATAAATTAAAAAACTTTTTTTTCCATAATTTGAATAAAAAATTATATTAATATAATACCTAAAAAACAACTTTCATCTAGTTGCCAAGGCAAATTTTCTCATTTAATTTGAAGAACTTGATTAACTAAAACTGAAATAAAAATGTATAAACGCTTTTTAGACATATACTGTGTATACACGTATATAAAGTAGTTATTTTAAATTGTAATATTATTTTACAATTTTACAGTTTTTACTGTATTTTTGATCTAATAAATGCAGCAAAAAAAACATTAAAACATCTTGCTGAACTTAAAATAAAATAAACCATAAGCTAAAATAACTATAATACACTTTTAACTATATGTTAAACTATAAACTAAAATAAAAGTTTTTTTCATACTTTAAAATAAAAATAAATGTTAACAGAAAATAATATTAAATTGAAATAAAATAAAAAAGAATTTGATTTACTAAAATAACTCACATGTGACTAAAAATGGAATACAAATGAATAAATACTTGTTTACAAAAAAACAACTAAAAATGACGAAAAACAACAAAATTACTAAAACTTGGACTATAATTATAAAAATAGAAACTGTTTCAAAATAATAATAAAAACATAGATTGTGTCTTTAATAATAGTACTGTAATACTAACAGCATTTGTATATGTTACATATGTTTGCATTTATTTATTTTAATGTGTTTTTTTATTTATTGTATAACTTTCGAGCATACCAAGAAGTTGTTAGCTTACCTCAGTATCTTTTCAGGGTCACATGAGGCGACATGTCCCGCCATTGTAACATAGTATTGATCTTTATGAAGACTGCGGTTAAGTCAGTGAGTCGTGTGGAAGTGTTTATGAGGGTTATCCGTGTCTAGTTTATATTGGCGATGGTAGTTAGTGGTCAGACAGTAAGACGTCTCTCTGACTTTAACAAGAGATGAAGAGCACCAGTGCGTATTTCAGTGCTGTCTGACTATAAAACACTGTAGATTTCTTCTGTCTGTGTGCGTAAGTGAAATCCCATTAACACACTCGTGATTTTACGGGACTTCGATTTCATGATTTTTACTGCGGCTCTTTTATCACCCATCAAGAGAAGCAATGTGCCTTAAAATGTATGCTCTAAACTATCCTGATGTTAAAGTCAACATGAAATGCAGTCGCAATCCGTTATCACTTCAATAATGTGGCGTATTTTCCATGTGAAACAGAATAGAGTCACATCTGAATGTGAGTTTACACCTCAAACACCAACGGTACACACTTTTCAGGACTTTTTTGACTGGGTTGTGGAGGCTGAAGGCATCATATTCAGATTATTAGGCAATTTTAATTAGTGTAATCAGTTTAATCAGCCTAATCAAATCGATGGAAATTTTATTTTATTTTATTTTATAAATAAAATAAGTAATTTTTAAAATTATTGTTATTATTATTATTATTTTTTTATGTATTTATTATTATTATTTTTTGGCATGTATCTTAATTTTAATTTAATTTAATTTAAAATTCATTTTGAAAATATGATTATTTAAATAAAATCAAACGGATACAAATTAGTTAATATGGCAATAATGCAGAAATACCATTTTTATTTACTGTATGACCAAAAATATGCATCATTTTCAGATTATTAGTTAATGTTACACTTTGTATCCAAATCGATGGAAATTTCATATGCAATTCAAATATATAAATCTGAAATGTAAGCCTAATATTTTTTTATTTTATTTTATTTTATTATTTCATTTTATTATTTCATTTTATTTAATTTTATTTAATTTATTTATTTTTCACATGTATCAATTTTAATATTTATTTTTCACATCTGTTCTTGTTTGATATTATTATTCCTTAATGTAAAAATTATCCTGTTAAATTTACATGGAAAAAAATGTTAATACATTAAAATACAAACTGTAACATAAAATTATAAATCTGTAATATTCTTTACTAAATGTAAACAAAAATATCCTGTTAAATGTATGTGGTGAAATAAATCGTAAACTGTGGTTGCCAGAAATTCACTGTTTTTTATTTTATTTTATTTTATTTTATTTTATTTTATTTTATTTTATTTTATTTTATTTTATTTTATTTTTATTTATTTTTTTAAATAGCATCATGTTTAGATTATTAGTTAATGTTAAATATGTATCCAAATTGATGGAAATTTTATATGCAATTCAAATATAACAAATAAATATTTATAATAAATATGTAAAATGTAAACCTAATATTTTATTTTATTTTATTTTATTGACAATGTTTGACAATGTTTCACAATGTGACAATGTTTTAGGTCTTTCAGAATGGCGTATTGGTGCCATATTGCTGTATTTTACCTTTTATTTTCATCAATTTATATACTTTTAATACATTAAAATCCAAACTGTATAATAAAATTCCCTATTAACAATGATAAAAATAAAAAGAAACAACATTTTTTTCATTGTTAATTATACAGCAATTAATAGTTGTACATTAATTACAATATTTTAGAGCATTATTACACAATCTTACATGTGAAACGTTTACAGTTTTACATTTTACACTGTGCATGGTATAGTAACTTTTAGTTAAGCAGTTTTTTTTCTCAAAGTTTTTGAGAAAGAACAATTAATTCCAATTCATTTTCAAGATTTTAATGAATCATGCACAATGGGAGACGTGTGTTAGGAAAGTAAATAGTTTCCGTTTCGATTGAATGTAGTTTATGCGTCACACAGGAAGAATATTATTGCGAGCGATTTCTCGGAAATCTTTTATAAATGAGGTTGGTGATTGTTGGAGCACTTGAGATGACTTTTGACATTTTGTCATCCACAGCAGGTCACCCAACCTAGAATATGTTTAATTAAAAAACCCTCTTTTGCCCTTATCTCGCCCTCTTCTCCTACAAAAGCAGCCTTGTGTTTTCCAGACTCTGGCAGATGACAGAAGTACTGTCGCACATGGAGTCAGCGAGCGTTATCTTATCTGAACACTGACGATATACAAACCAACATTCACTGTACTCTCATGAAATATACATCAGGAGCGTTTGCATTTAGCATCCCTTTTCCTCCAATCCAGCCCTGTTTAATTCAAAAGCCTTCTTTGCAGGTGGAATACATATTTCAAAATGACTTCTGAACCACTCGTATCTCAAGATTGATTTTTTTTTTGCTCTCTTCCCATAACTGTGTTAAGTGGTGTGATTATGCTGCTCTTACGTCTCTCTCTGTCTGTCTTACTGTCTGTAGTGTTTTGGTTTTGACATGACACTGAATAATACCTGCTTCTGAACACAAGTTATGTGCTTCAAAATATAAATGCAGCCCTTCTGAAAATTAATGCTAGTAGTGGTGTTTGGAAACATGTCAAATCTGGTCATTAGTTGGTCCAAGCTAGTCATTAGGAGTTAAAGCCCACAAAAAAAGTCCTGAAAGGAGGCTTAATCTTCACTCAAGCTCTGAAGGTCTAATGTTGTAGGTTAAGGTTTAGCATATGATTAATATAGGACATACAGTATATGATCTGTTTTTTTAATCTATATACAGTATGCATGTATTTGTAAACTTATATTGAATATTTATTTTCAGTGGGTTTACAGTGTTTGCAAACCTGTTATAGGTTCAAATAAAAATTATGTGGATGCATCTAATGTAATTTAATAAATAAATAATAAATAAATAAATACAATAAAGTAAAATAAAATAGAATAAAAATAAATAAATAAATGTACAATTTTTTTATAAAGTCAGCACTAAGAATTACCACCAAAAAAAAGGATGAACAGGGAGGAGTAGAAAAAAAAGGTTTTGTATGAAAATGAAAAAATTAAATTAAATTAAATTAAATTAAATTCACCAAAATTTAGGACATAAATACTGGTATAAATGTCAAATGTCAAAAATAAATAAATAAATAAATCAAATCAAAATAAATAAGTTTACAAATGGTATATATATATATATAGTATGTAGAGTATGAAAAGAACAAAAATAAATAAATAAATAAATAAGAAGTAAAATATTAAATTAAATGTAATATAAATCACCAAAATTTATTACACTTTTAAATATTTATTATTTCTTAAATAAATTATGTAGATGTATCAAATGTAAAAAAAAAAAATAATAAAAATAAAATTTAATTAATTAATTAATTTACTAATTTTAATAAATTTAGCACTGAGAATTACCACAAAAAAAGAAGAAGAATAAGGTATTGTATAAAAATAAAAATAGAGTAAAATGAGTAAAAAAGTTAATTAAATTAAAATCACCAAAATTTAGGACATAAATACAGGTTTAAATAAATTATGTAGATGTATCAAATGTAGAAAAAAATCAATAAATAAAAATCAATAAATAAACAAACAAATACATTTACTAATTTTAATAAATTCAGCACTGAGAATTACCACCAAAAAAGGGTAAAGGAGGAGGTTATTTATGAAAAATAAAAAAGTTTTGTATAAAGATAAAAAGCAGACTGTATGAAAAAAAATAAAATAAATTAAACAATAAATTAAATGAAAATAAAATACTTTTTTTTTTTTTTCATTTTAAAATTTTTTTGTGGGTGAAATGTGACCTGTACGTCAAGTTTTTATTAGCTTCTAGGAACAAATGTTTTTGGGGGGATATTCATTTTCAATGGTGTTTACCATTTTTGTTTGCAGCCCTGTTACCAAAATTTGGGATATAAATACAATTTTAAATATAGTTTATATTCTGTCATTTTTGGGGAATTAAGATTAAATTAAAAAATAAAAACATTTAAAAAAAATAGTTAATAATTTACAAAATTTCTTTCTTTCTTTCTTTTTACAATTTAATTGAACATTATTTTTACTGTATGCTTTTGGATATACAGTCAAGAAGGTCAGGTGCCAAAATCATTACTTATACAATATTTATAGTATGTTAGATAGTAAATAATATCAGTATCAAAAAACATCTAACAATTCTCAATAAACAACATGGGAATTATGCCTCCTCTAATGCATTAACCATAAGAGTCATAACATTTAATTTCCAGTAACTCCGGCAGAAGACAAAGCTCAGATCTTCATTAAACTTCCTCCAAGTGTGTTTTATCTCCTCATTTATTTCCTTGTGATGTGCCTGTTGTTTTTGTTTGCTCTTTTAGTCGTCTATTCACTGAAGTGACTGAATGGATGGCTTTACTTTAATAACGCTGATGAGATATGGAGACATGAAGTGTGTGTCTGATTCCTAGTGTCAGTCATGCTTCACAGGACTTGACGTGCTTATACTTTCCATGTCAAACTCAGTCTGGCGGGATTTAAGTGTGTGTGTGTATGTGTTGGGAATTACAGAGGCCTCGCTCAATTAACTCAACAGGCTCCTCGTTCTGTCACGTCTTGTATGTTCAAGCGTGAGTCAGAACTCACAACGGACCACCATTTCTCACTTTACCCATCATTTTTCTGGGATGTCCGCTTGTGGATATTCTTCCCGCACTTGTTTTTCCTCTTGCTCTTTTTGTTGTTTTTTTGCAAACCACTTCAGTTTGTTTAAACTCTGTTTAATCGGCTTTTCCAGTCGGGACTATAGTATGTTTCCCTTGTTCTCCTGTGCAGAATGCTGCATTAATCCAGGCAGAGAGGTTTTAATTCATATTACATGCTCATTCTCAAGCCATTGATTGCTCATTGTACATTTTGCTGGTGCGTCGGTTGGTTTGTTTGTTTGTGTTATTTCAACCCTCTTCATCCTCTGTGACAATCCAGTTACGACAGCAGCCTGCCAGACTGTTGTAAAGGACGGCGCATGGAGCTAGAAAACAGACAAAATAAGTCTAAGAGTGAAAGTGACAAAAACATGTTTGCTTATTTATTTATTCATTTATTGTTAGTAAGAGGAGAAAGAGATTTGGGATAATATTGCTTAAATTTGTCAGTGTAAAATATGACAATAGTCAAAATGTCTACAATTTAGCATGGAATAATGAAAAGGTTGGAATAATTAATTTTTTATTTATGTTTTTGATATTCTTAATGTCCATTATGCTCACAAAGGCTGCATTTACTTTCAGTAAAAAAAAAGGAATACTATTAAATATTATTGCAATTTTTAAAATAAATTAATGCTATTTAACAAGGATGCATTAAATTGATCAAAAGGGACGGTAAATACATTTATAATATTTTATTTAAAAAAATATTTATTTATTTACTATAAATTAATACTTTTATTTAACAACAATAATTTTTTTTGATATTTTTAAGGTTCCTCATGCCCACAAAGGCTGCATTTACTTGATAGAAATACAGTAAAAACAGGAATATTATAAAATTATTGTTACTAAAAGCTACTTTCAGTGTTAGCGTATATTTTTTTATTATAAATTAATGACTTTATTTAACAAGGATGCATTAAATTGAACAAAAGTGACAGTAAATACATTTATAATATTTAATTAATTAATTTATTTATTTATTTATTATAATGTTTTTTCATATTTTTAAGGTCCCTTATGCCACAAAGGCTGCGTTTACTTGATTAAAAAATACAGTAAAAACAGAAATATTATAAAATATTATTGCAATTTAAAACAAGCTACTTTCTGTGTTAGTGTATATTTGTTTATTTATTATAAATGAATGCTTTTATTTAACAAGGATGCATTAAATTGATCAAAAGTGACAGTAAATACATTTATAATTTTTTAAAAATATATTTATATTTATTTATTTATTATAAATTAATGCTTTTGTTTAAGAAGAATAATGTTTTTGAAATTTTTAAGGTCCCTTATGCCCACAAAGGCTGAGTTTACTTGATAAAAATACAGTAAAAACAGGAATATTATAAAATATTATTGCAATTTAAAGCAAAAGCTACTTTCAATGTTAGAGTGTACACTTATTAATTTATTAATTATAAATTAATGCTTTTATTTAACAAGGATGCATTCAATTGATCAAACGTGACAGTGAATACATTTATAATATTATATATATATATATATATATATATATATATATATTTATTATAAATTAATGCTTTTGTTTAAGAAGAATAATATTTTTGATATTTTTAAGGTCCATTATGCCCACAAAGGCTGCGTTTACTTGATAAAAATACAGTAAAAACAGGAATATTATGAAATATTATTGCAATTTAAAACAAAAGCTACTTTCAATTTTAGTATGTGTGTGTGTGTTTGTGTGTGTATATATATGCTTTTATTTAACAAGGATGCCTTGTTGCAATTGATCAAAAGTGACAGTAACGGTAAAGACATTTATAATGTTTAATAAAAATAAAATACATTTCAAATAAATGCCGTTATTTAGAATTTTCTGTTCATCAAAGAATCCTGAAAATTCAACTTTGCATCACATAAATAAATCACATTTTAAAATATATTCAAATAGAAATAGGTTATTTTAAATTGTAATAATATTTCACAATTTTACTGTTTTTGCTTTTTTTTGATTAAATAAATGCAGCATGAAAGGCTTTTCCCCCCAAAAACAGTAAAAAAAAAAAATTTAATTCTAAACTTGATGACAAACTTGAGAAATAAAATCGGATCATCAGTGATATTTTAAGGATTTTTTTTTTAACACACTGATGATCCGATTTTATTTTCTTTCTGTTCATTTCCAATCAGAAGTAGTTAAGGACATTGTGATTTAATAAATCTGCCCTGACAAGTATCTGATTGGTGGCAGCGACACGCGGGCCGCTGTGTGAGAGCCGTCGTCTCTGATTACAATCTTCAGGTGCCGCGTTTCTTAAAGATCAGCCCCTGCTGCCGTGTAGCGTGATCCCTCTGGTGTCTAATCAGCCGCGTGTCCGTGCGCCACATCACGCTGGAGAATCAATCATCCAATCATTCATCAGCCTGACAGGAAATGAGACAATTGCACTGGGCGAGACAAAACACCAATTAGACGCCTTAGATTCGTCACGACTTCTACAGTTGCAGCGCCTGTAAAATGAATGTGTGAAAAAATCTGCAACAAATTTTCTTCAACATCATATACAATAATACCTTTATCTTTAGCCATTTGTAGATTTTATTCTACCTTTTTGCCCTTTTCTATTTCATTTCATTTCATTTCATTTCATTTTATTTATTTTTTACTTTTCAGAGTCTAAATTTTAAATTTGTTTGACTGTAGGAACCATCATTATACCAAGTAGGATATGTTTCTATATCAATCTTTTATTTATCTATTTTTATATATATATATATATATATTTAATGCTGCTTTTATGTCCTTTTCTGATTTTATTTTATTTTATTTTATTTTATTTTATTTTATTTTATTTTATTTTATTTTATTTTATTTTATTATTTTTTCAGTCTAAATTTTAAGTTAGTCTGACTGTAGGAACCGTGATGTTCTGTTATCAACTTATTTATTTATTCATCCATTCATTCATTCATTCCTATATTTTATTTTATTTAATTTTATTTTTCAAAGTCTAAATTTTTAATTTGTCTGACTGTAGGAACCATAATGTTCCAATATCAACTTGCTTGCTTATTTACTTTCTTACTTACTTATTTTTCTTATATTTTAATGCTACTTTTATGCCCTTATCAGATTTATTTTATTTTATTTTATTTTTCAAAGTCTAAATTTGAAATATATCTGACTGTAGGAACCATGATGTTCTGATATCAACTTTATTTATATATTTATTTATTAAATGTGTACTTTTTTCAAATATTTTAATACTGCTTTATGCCCTTTTCGTTTTATTTTATTTTATTTTATTTTATTGGTTTTTTTATTTTTCAGTCTAAATTTTAAATTTGTCTGACCCATGATGTTCTGATATCAACTTATTTATTTGTTTGTTTATTTATTAATATATTTTAATGCTACTTTTATGCCCTTTTCATATTTATTTTATTTTATTTTATTTTTCAAAGTCTAAATTTTGAATTTGTCTAACTGTAGGAACCATGATGTTCTGATATCAACTTATTTATTTATTAATATATTTTAATGCTACTTTTATGCCCTTTTCATATTTATTTTATTTTATTTTATTTTTAAGTCTAAATTTTAAATTTGCCTGACTGTAGATGTTCTGATATCAACGTATCTATTTGTTTATTTATTTATTCATTGATTAATTAATTCCTGTATTTAATTTAATTTAATTTAATTTTTATTTTTCAAAGTGTAAATTATTTAATATATTATTAATGCTGCTTTTATGTCCTTTTCTGATTTTATTCATTTTATTTTGTTTTATTTTATAAAGTCTAAATTTGAAATTTATCTGACTGTAGGAACCGTGATGTTCTGATATCAACTTATTTATTTATTTATTTATTTATTTTCATATATTTTAATGCTACATTTATGCCCTTTTAATTTTATTTTATTTTATTTATTTTTCAAAGTCTAAATTTTAAACTTGTCTGGCTGTAGGAACCAGGATGTTCTGATATCAACTTTTTACGTATTTATTTGTTTGTTTATTATTTTAATTCTGCTTTTATGGCCTGTTCATATTATTAGTTAATTTTTTTTTATTTTATTTTTAAGTTCTAAATTTTACATTTATCTGACTGTAGGAAGAATGATGTTTATTTATTTATTTATTTTTCAGTTTATTTTATGTTTCAAAGTCTACATTATAAAATTGTCTGACTGAATTTATTTATTGTGGATTATTTTGATGCTACCTATGCTATGCTGTTTTCAGACTGCATCGAAATTTCATCATCTTTTGTGTTCTGCATGGAAATGAAAACTTTGGAAGGACATAAAAGTGAGTAAATGATGACACATTTTTTATTTTTTAGGTCAACTATAGCATTAAGGAGTAAAGTTGTCATTTATATTTTTCATGCATTTAAAATAACTAATTCACAGTACTTTACTATAACTTTTCAAGGTTGCTCTCCTGTAACAAGACCTCTGTGATCTATTTCTTTGTCAGTAACCTGGATTCATTTCTCGGATAAGCACATCCGCTCTATAAATATTTCACTAGATTGATAAACAAACCCAAAGAGTGTCCTCCCAACTGTTTTGTGAAACTTCCAGTATAAAAGCCATTAGTCAAAGGGCGACTGAGGCTCCATTGAAGGAGACGGGCCTGTTAATGTCACCAATATGCTGTTAACATCCATTTAAAAAATCTTTCGCCATCTAATTTGGAATCCATCAGTGCAAGCTTATCCGCCTGTCTCCATTACTTCTAGCAATAAAGACAGAAATGTAGCGCGAGCGAGCGAGACGGGCGGCTCAACTTCCTCTCTTATCATTGGGCTGTTTTATCTTCTGAGTGTTTATGCACATACTGTTCTCCCATCACACTACTCATGCATCCTAACAGAGATTTCCTTCAAAAAACCCCCGTCGTCTGAAATGGGGAGAGCTGAAGTTACTGCCAGCCATCAGACGTAATCTAAAAACATGATGTTATACTAAAAGAAATTTGTCTTTCACAACATGATTTGGGCAGATGTGGTTTTCTGATTGCTGCCGGTGTTATGCGGGAAGCCGGAATGAAAAGTCAAGGCTTTGTAAGTCGTGTTCAGGGCTCTTCAAAGCTGAAATTGCCTCTGTGGAAAACTCCCAAAGACATGTTAATAAATCATCAATCCCTTAATAAAATCACTAGTATAGTGTAATGATATTTCTGTTCATCTCTAGATGATTCTTGATGAGTTTTATTGCTTTCTGATGCACGGGAAAGAAAGTGAAGCAGCAGAAACATTGTAATATCATACTGATCAAAGTAATAAATAATTGATTCAGTGAATTAATAAATATTTACCATTTCTGCAGTATATACGATGGACATTATGCAGTTAAATATGTATGTAAATTGAACATTATGCAATTTTTCTGTATTTAGATATTCTGTATCTGCTCTAGCCTCATTTGACTGTCAAATGGTATATATAATTATTATTTTATATAATGTTATTTATAAAATAAAATAAAAATAGTGAAATCCGCATACATAATAAAAACACCAAATAAATAATAAAAGCACCAGTAAATGAGTCCGTTTATAAAATAAATAAAGTAATGAAACTCAAGTAAATTAAAAAACACACCAGGAAATGAGTCTATTTATAAAATAAAAATAATGAAGCCCAAATAATTAAAAAACACACCAGGAAATGAGTCTGTTTATAAAATAAAATAAAGAAAATGAAATAATGAAACCCAAATAAATAAAAAACACACACACCAGTAAATGAGTCGAACTATAAAATAAATTACAATAAAATAAAATATTGAAACCCAAATAAACCACTATAAAACACTAGTAAATGTGTGTATTTGTAAAAATAAAATAAAATAAAATATTGAAATCCAAATATATAAAAAACACACCAGTAAATTAGTCTATTTATAAAATAAAATAATAACCCCCCCCAAAAAAAACAGTAGTAAATGAGTTCATTTATTAAAATAAAATAAAAATAAAATAAAATAAAAATGTGAAGCTGAAAATAAATGTANCCCCCCCCCCCCAAAAAAAAACAGTAGTAAATGAGTTCATTTATTAAAATAAAATAAAAATAAAATAAAATAAAAATGTGAAGCTGAAAATAAATGTAAAAAGCCACTAGTAAATGCGTGTATTTTTAAAAATAAAATAAAATACTGAAATTCAAATAAATAAAAAACACACCAGTAAATGAGTCAATTTATAAAATAAAATAAAAAATAAATTAAAATAAAAATGTGAAGCTGAAAATAAATGTAAAAAACCGCTAGTAAATATGTGTATTTTTTAAAAAATAAAATAAAATAAAATAATGAAACCCAAATAAATAAAAAAACGCACCAGTAAATTTATAAAATAAAATAAATTATTAGTAATTAAATTAGTAAATGTGTGTATTTGTAAAAAAAAAAAATCAAATCAAATAATAATTTAAAATAAAATTGCCATTTTTATATTGATATGAAATAAAAAAAAATACACTAATTAAAGCATGTGCGTCTAAATTTATTTGTTGCCTTTAAGTTTAATCTTTGTCAGATCTTCTGTTAGTCAACACACTTCAGCCAAAATTGTTGTTCCAGGTCAATATTGAGATTTTGGGTTATTTTGCTTTCATAACTAGTTTTCTTTCAGCCTAGTGGAAAGAAAACTTTTAAAATACACATTTAAGTGTTCATTTTATTACACTTTAGCTGTCTGCATCTGCAGTTTTCGATTACAAAACATCTTTCAAGGCCGTTTTCTCAAAATGAGCTTTTTTTCTCTACTTCAAGAACAACAAACTTTCCACAGTTATTCAAGTCTATATTCTGAAGGATTTTACGAAAGGGTTTGTTCATATATCAGACGCCTGATTTGTATAACATTTTATTCCTAAAAGTATGCCAGTTCATTTCCTGGCTGTTTGCAGTCATTTCTGAAAAACACAGAGATGTCCAGAATCCTCTCTGTAGAAACCTTTTAACTCTAATATGTCAGAAAGGTGCAAAAAGGTACAAAAGTAGGGCAAATAGGTACAAAAACGGTCAGTGGGGCTGTATCTTTAACTAATATGTACCATTTAGATATTAATATGTATTAATATGCACACTTCAGGGGTAAATAAGGTACGAAAGTGTGCCTTTTGGTAGCTTTTGTAGTGGTTATGTTTAGGTATTGGCTAGAGTTAGAATATGGTCATGCATTAATATGTGCTAATATACTAGCAATATGCATGCTAGTTAATAGTGAGTTCATATTCGTCTTTTGCACCTTCCAATTCAAGTGCACCTTGACCAAGATTTCCACATCCATGCTTACGTGTTTGTGATTCACAACAGGTGTTTTACATGAAAATCCCATTCGGGACGACCTTGATGAATCCCGTGCATAAGAGATCAGAGCTGATGTCAGAGCTCATAAGAGTCGGAAGCATCAGCGAAGGACAAGCGGCGCGGCGGGTCTCTGGCTGATAAATTGCATAATGGACACCTCGGCCGGTCTGGGCCTTTGGGACGCGGGTCGTCTTACAGTGGCCAGATGCCGGTGGGTATTTATAGTACTTTTCTATTACACTTTCACCCCGACGCTCCTTTAAAATTCATTCATTTCATTTCTGTCAAGACCTTCCTGACTGGCTCTGTCAGGCACGCACGGTGACACGTTCACAAAGCCCTCGACCACACCACTCCATGAAGTTGCTCAATCTCTTAACACATTCATTTTCTATTTTCCGCTGTTTGCTTTTCATCTCACATTTGACGGGGGTCTTTTCCACGACACCGGACACATTATTAGAGTAGCTAAATAAACGTAGCAACATTAGTATTTTAGATGTTTTCTTGTCACATTGTTTGTGTGCATGACTTTACTGATGAGTAAACTGAGAAATAAAACAGTTGTTAATTTGTTAAAGAACTCAGATTTAATTCTATCCTTATATACACTCTTAAAAATAAAGGAGCTTCATGATGCCATAGAAGAATCTTTTTTATTTAAATGGTTCCATAAAGAATCTTTAACATCTGAAGAACCTTTCTGTTTCATAAAAGGTTCTTTGTGGTGAAAGAAGGATTATAAAAAGGTAAGAAACGGATTGTTCTTTAAAGAACGTTTGACTAAATGTGAACCAGGATCACAAAACCAGTCATTAGGGTCAATTTTTCAAAATTTGCTGAATAAAGAAGCTTTCCATTGATGTATGGTTTGATAGGATAGGACAATATGTGGTCGAGATACAACTATTTGAAAACCTGGAATCTGAGGGTGCAAAACAATCAAAATATTGAGAAAACTGCCTTTAAAGTTGTCTAAATAAAGTTTTTAACAATGTATATTACTAATCAAACATTAAGTTTTGATATATTTACAGTAGAAATTTTTACAAAATATCTTCATGGAACATGATCTTTATTTAATTTCCTAATGATTTTTGCCATAAAAGAAAATTCAATAATTTTGACCCATACAATGTATTTTTGGCTATTGCTACAAATAAACCCCAGCGACTTAGGACTGGTTTTGTGGTCCATGGTCACAAATGGTTCTTTGAGGAACCAGAAATGTTTTTTCTATGGCATCGCTGTAAAGAACCTTTTAAAGCACCTTTATGTTTAATAGTTTAGTTGTTTATTTAAAATGAGATTAATGAGGTTTAAAGAAATGAATGAAGGAATGTTATGCATTTATTTAATAAAAACACGGACTGTGATGTTTCTGTGATGGCATTTTTTTTTTAAATTTGACCATTTCTTTTTTTTTTTTTGTTATTTTTTTTCTTCACTTTTGGTCATTTTCGTGTGCCCTTGCTACAAAAAGTACTAATTTCTAAAATGGTTCGCTGTTTTGCTGAATAAATATGTTCATTTCTTTAAATAAATAAATAAATAATAAAAATGAATGAATGAAAATAAATAAAACTGACCCTCAAACATATGAATGGTAGCGTAGAATTTTACATGTTCAAAAACACAGTATTACCATAGTACATCTTCAAAAGCCACAGTATTACTACGGTAACATTAAATAAATTAATTAGTTTAAAACAATACAAAAGCATGTAAAATGTCCAAAAAAAAAAAAATCCAGATTTATCATGGTATATGGAAAAAGTCATAGTATTACTATAACAATAAATGAATGAAATGAATAGATAGATATATTGACTGATTTACTTACTTACAAAAAAGTCCTGGTATTACTATGGTACCAATCAATCTATAAATAATAACTCCAAAAAAAAAAATTTTTTTTTTTTTTTTTTTTTTTTTTACTTTTGGTTATTTTCATGTGCCCTATCTTTAAAAAAATACTAAATTTCTTACATTTTTTTCTAAATAAATATATGAATTTCTTCAAATAAAAACACATATCAATCAGTCATACTGACCCCCAGAGATTTGATTGGTAGTGTAGAATTTGATTCATTGCATATTTAAATATTTTAAAATCTAAATTACCCTGGCAACCATCCACAACACCTGGCAACAATTTTTTTTTTTCTGTAGTTATCCAATTAGCACTTTGCTATATTTGCCAATATAATGTCATGTAACATAGGTAAAAACAGGTTATCTGTCATCAACTTTCCACTGGACTATTTAATTTAAAGTAGTTAATGACTATTGGAATAAGTGTGACACTTATAAGGTGGAGGGATGGATGTTAGTCACTCATATCCACCTATTTTTGCTGTAAATTTTATGTGTCTGGCTTCAGATCTCATCCTTATCCAGCTATTTTTAGCTGTACAAAACACCTCATTTTGCTGCTTGATATTGCAAATTGGCATCTTACCACATTATCTGAATGTATTATCTTAACTATGAACACAGTGATTTGTAGTGCAAACAGTTTTATGGTTTACTGCACATTGTTATTCTCGTTAACTTTATATGAACCGGAAGTCTCGCCCACAGGCTTTATTCATTGAAGAATAAGGTGTTCAGATTTGATTGACTAGATAAGATGAACGAGCTTTGAACTTTTGTTTATAACTTAATTTAGTTTCCAATAAATAGCCTCAACCGTCCTCCTCTCGTTCTGGTATTGTTTGAATAAAGCCTCATTTTTTAAAGCACTCCCTTATTATTATCTGACATAATCCCATTCAGACATCGGCGGTGTTGCGAGTGTAAAAGGAAAGAAATGGTATTGTGCCGAATCTCTGTCCTGATACTCTTTCAAACGCATTCAAAGAGCGGTTTAACTGTGCCGTGCAGCAAGGGATATGCAGTCCCAGAGTGCTTTGTGCGGAGGCTGGATCTTCCTCTCCCAGCGAACCGCGCTAACCCGCTTTAGACGCTTCTTCTCGACATACAGTGTGCACTCCAACAGTTTCACACACGTAAAGACATCCGGTGACTCAGGAACGCACCTGATCGTTCCGGACACTATGACACTCTCGCCGTTTGGCTGAATAATGCATTTGCTCACACTCGAGTGAAGTGGAGCTTCAGCAAGACGAGGTCAGATCTCCTGCCAAGGATTCGGGATCATCTGTTGGCCGTGTGCTCTCATTTAAGAGCCGCCCTTAGTCATTTACAGTATGCTACTTTGTAATGCCGTGGTAAAATGGCGATTTAGCTGCACATAATGATTTGCTGATTTGCTGATTTCCTTCATTTCTTTATTTTGTTTTGCACGTACTGTATGCAGCCAAGTTGTAAATGCTTTTACTGACAAATCACTATTGTTTATCATACCAATAAAGCACATCAAAATTACTCTACACTCCTACAAAACACCAAGAGAGCATAAACAAACATTCCTTATTTTAGAGAAAATGTTTATGTAGATGCATCATAAATGCATCTACTTTACTAAAAGTTGTATATTATAAAAAAATGTAAAATATATATCTACCAGATATGTGTATGTGTGAGGTCAAAAGTTTACATACACCTGGCAGAGTCTGCAAAATGTTAATTATTTTACCAAAACAGGAGGGATCATACAAAATGCATGTTATTTTTTATTTAGTACTGACCTGAATAAGATCTTTCACATAAAGGATGTTTACATGTAGACCATAAGAGTAAGTAAATAGTAGAATTTATAAAAATGACCCCGTTCAAAAGTTTACATACACTTGATTCTTAATACTTTGTTGTTACCTGAATGATTCACAGCTGTGTTTTTTTGTTTA
>JAHKKF010519845.1:0-13784 GCA_019740295.1 Labeo calbasu | reverse complement strand
GAGTCCCTCAGTTGTCCTCAGTGTGAAAAGATGGATCTCAAAATCATACAGTCATTGTTGGAAAGGGTTCAAATACACAAAAATGCTTAAAAACCAAATAATTGTTTTGAAGAACAGCAGGCAGTTTAACTGTTCAGGACAAACAAGGGAATCATGAACAACTATTACTAAACAGAAAAACACAGCTGTGGATCATTCTGGTAACAACACAGTATTAAGAATCGTATATATATATATATGTATATATATATATATATATATATAGTATATCCCAGAATTTACTGCCAATAGTTTCTTAGAAATACTGATAGTGGATGCAATGGATAGAAATGTTTATAATAAATATACTAATTTAAATACCTAAAAGTAATTCATACTTAAAAGTAATGAAGATTGTCTGCGCCAATAGCCTCGTGGTTAATGCGTCGACATACAGCGCAAGTGCGCTCACAGCGACCCGAGTTCGATTTCCGTCTCGAGGTCCTTTGCCGATCCCGCTCCCCCTCTCTACCAGTGCTTTCCTGTCGTCTCTCTACTATCCTATCTCAATAAAAAAGTCAAAAAGCCCATAAAAAGAACTAAAAAAAAAAATGAATGAAGATTAATTCAGTTCAGCGGTGTTAAAATGGACATTTACTGTATTTTTATGTATTTTTTTTGTTAATAGGAATGGCTGTGAGGCGAAAATCAACAATCTAATAGATTGGAAAAAATTATCACATGATTTTTCATGCCTGAAATTAACGAGGGCTTGTGGTAAAAATGGCAACAAAATGAACAAAAATGCCCTATAAATTCAAGACAAGGGGGCTAAAAGTCGTGATCAAAGTTAAATCTGAAAAGTGTCAATTCACAAAATTACTTTTTTTTTTCAGAATTTTGATTCGCTCACACTGCATCAGATGCTTTTACGTGCTGTTTTGTGCAACGTTGAGCCTTATAACCAATCAAATGCGTTTCTGTTGTACTTAGGAATGCATTGGCCAATCAGAGGTGCTTAGATTAGTCAGTGCTGTGACTAATCTAAACAACACAGTGCAGATACGATGTTAATAAAATATTAATTTCATAGCTTCAGTGATTATAATGGGCGTTTTTGCATAACGTCACGGACCGACATGTTTGTCTGTGAAGCCAGAATGTGACATGCTAAAACTAAACAAAAGTTTTCAATATTGATATCAATAATCATTATTACAATATAAAGAGCAATAATCTAAAATAATGATTTTTGTCATAATATTGCAGCCCTATTAGCTCCTGTTTGTTTTTTTTTACATGTATAATTTAGATGCAATTTTAAACAGTCTGTTGTTACTGACAACAGTTTAACATATTTATTAAAATAATTGGGTACATTTAAGTATTTGACATTAAAGACAACATAGTATGTTTTTTATAATAATAAGGTAATTATATAAATTGCCCTCACAAATGTAAAAAATGCCCCTGGAAATAAAAAAAAGTTATTTTCTGACCCTGCTGTAGCATAAACTGTGTGGGATTTATATGCTGAAGCTTGTATATAATATTGAGCCATAGTTATAGTCGATGTAGGAAACGCCACTAATACCCATACTAGACCTTCTTCTTTGTCTTAGCCATTATCGTCTTTTTTAGAGATCGTCGTGTCATTTCGAGCAGCACCGGGAGACTTTCAAAAACACCTCCAACTCCAAACCACGTTCCTATTAAAAGAATTTCATGAGAGAATTAGACTAAATGGAAGCCAGGCTGAATATCTGCGGCAGCGTTCGAGCCGGACTCCATCTCCACGTCTCTCCCCGGCACCTTTGATCAGCTCGCCGCAGCGTGGGGCCCGGGGCCTCATCCTCCGGGTCCCGTCCGGCTGATTGAATGTGACGGCGCAGATATAATATCAATACTTTCTCCATGATTAGGAATAAGGAACTCCTGTTCTTTGGCAAGTGCTAACCGCATTAAGTCAGTTCTGGGACGGGCGCGCGAGAGCACCAAACGCAGAGTTAGCGTCTCATCAGCGAGTAATGGGGAGCAGACAGGTGACAGGCCTGTTCATTACACACACAATCGACTGGCCGCGCACACACTCGCACGCATAGAGTCGTATTTTTCATTATACGTCCATGCCGCTTGCTTTCATTTACAGGCGCTAATGAGAAAATGTCCCCATTGATGGCAACGTTATCACTTTGCTGCCATTTGTTTGCCTTAAAGACGACGTCTGCCGTTCGTAGCGCATTAGTCTCATTTTGAAAACACTGTCAGTTTTTTGTCTTAAAGGGGAAAAATAATTAAAAATAAGCACTAGCTTTATGGAAGGTCACTGACAGCCCGACTCAAACCGATGCATTTCAGACTCGGCTAATTTAGACGTATTTGAAATAACGAACACGTCAAGCAGAATGCAAAACAGGATCCGTCTTCGTGATCTTCTTCCCTGTATTATATGACCGGCGTCAGTCGGCTGACATCGAATTTCGGTTGGTTAGGTTTGCTTTTATTGTCTATCCGCTCACTGCGGTGCGATTTCTCTCTATTAGCGCGTCGCGGGAACGAGGCCTCGACTGACAGCCGTTGATGAAACTCGAGCCGGTCGGAGCCGAGGGGACGTGTCTGGGAACAAATGGCCGACATGAATTCGTTATACTCATTTGCGATAACAAGTGCTTGTGGTTTTAATTGACTTAATCAACAAATAGAATTAATCAGAGATTTCTAATTAATGGTAATTGATTGAATATCCACTGGGTCACCGTCAGAGCTCCGTTCCCGTGTCCTTGCCGTCACTGTAGGGGATTTGGGGCTCCGCTCCTCAATCTCGCCGAGATTAATTGAAAATGTTAAAATTGCAGCGGCTGTAAAGAGCGAGATGAAGTGCGCGCTCGTTTTCCCGCCGGAGAACGGGAAACAAATACCTCCGAAAACGAAAGAGAGGAGCCTGTCGTCTGGCTCTTTTTTTAATCCTCCGGAAAGCGCGTCAGCGCCGGTGCACGCGTCATTTAAACTCTTCTCGCACTTAAGTCGCACGCCGCAAAAAAAAAAAAATGTCAGAATATCATAAGGCTTAGATTTTAATGAAATTAAGTGGGAGGGAGAGATGGGGAATTGGAGTTTAAAGGCTTTAGGCTGCGTCTGGATCGGAGGCACGGTCTGTTCTCATTTTGTGCTGAATAAAGAGATAAGCAGTTTTTTGGAGGAACACTCTTGGGAGGTCTGTGTAATACACATGCATCTTCACGGCTCGGCTCTCCGCCTCAGGTGTGATTACAGACTCTGATAGCGAGAGACCTGTAGATTAATACTGTACACCAGATGGATTTAGCCACACGATAACAGCCAGGGGAGTGAGACGAGAGAGAATAGTCGCACTGCCGTTCTTGAGATTGTGTTAGCGCCTAAGCACGACGCGAGGCGGCTGATCCTCTGATAGCTTTATTAAAAAGCACCTGATAGATGATCCGTCCGTGATCTCGTCTGTTCTTACAGTGGATGGACAGCTGAAGGGGAGCTTTTTATGTTTTGTTTCTCAAAATGCTCCCCAGAGGCGGTTTTATCACTCGGTTCTGAAGCACAATGTGACATGGACTTCCAAAAATTGTAGTTTTGAGTTTTTAATGTAGTTTTTTATTTCTATTTTAGTTTTTGTATTTGATTTAACTGTCCTAGTTAGTTGCTGTTTATTTAGTTTTTATTTAATTTAATTGTAGTATTTACTTTCTAGGCTGCCAAAGTTCATGTGTTGAATTGCATGTTCTTTGCAATTTCTTTGCATTTTTATTTGCAAATTTTACAACATATCATGCACCAAAAACTAAAATTGTAATTTATTATTTATAATTGTTAATTATGTTATAGTTCATTATTTTCATTTATATGTGACCCTGGACCACAAAACCAGCACGGGTATATTTGTAGCAGTAGCTAAAAATACATTGTATTGGTCAAAATTATCGATTTTTCTTTTATGCCAAAAATCATTAGGATATTAAGTAAAGACCATGTTCCATGAAGATATTTTGCAAATTTCCAACCAAAAATATATCAAAACTTAATTTTTGATTAGTAATATGGAATCTTTAAAGGTGATTTTTATGATTTGTATATGATTTGTATGAAAGGTGTATTTAGATTTTTTGCACCCTCAGATTCCAGATTTTCAGAAATATTGTCCTTTCCTAACATCCATACGTCCATACGTACCGTATATTAATGGAAAGCTTATTTATTCAGCTTTTAGATTTAAAAAATTGCCCCTTATGACTCATTGGTATAGAGTCACATATAACAGTTCTCAGCCAGTCCTCAAATCTGATTGGCTGAGAGGAGTGTGACATTCTAGTGATAGCGGAACTCGAGACGTTTCACCGTTTGTATCACTTTGCCTGCGGAATTTCTCAGCGAGTGTCGTGTCATGGATGCCCAAATCCACTAAAATTTTTATAAATAATGCTGTTTTTGTGTCACAGAATGTAGTTTTAAGAGTTTTTTAGGTGAGAATGTACTTGTTTGGACTTCAAATATGCGGTTTGTTGATAAAAATAATGTCTATTTGAAAATTTGCTTCAATGTTTTCGGAGATGTGAGCTCCAGGGCGTCAGCAGCCTGTAGCACTCATGAACCTGCCGAGAGCAGTCTTACCTTGGTCAAATCTTTGGAATATTCCGCTGGCTCTGATGTCTCTATAGTGGTTAAACATGAGATACAGTTCATTTTGGGTAAATCTAACAGGCTGTCTTTGGTCTCTTTAATCTATTATTTGTTTCAGAGCAAATAGTTTTGGTAGAGGCTGCAAGCCGAGTGCCATAGGTAATCACAGTGTGCCTATATACAGCCATGTTGCATGGCTATGAGTGTGGTATTGCATTTATACAACAGTTCGACAGCACGGAGTGTCTTTAAAATCCAGTCTTAAGATGCACGGGTATTTGTGTTTGTAGCAATAGCCAGAAATACACTGTATGGGTCAAAATTACAGATTATTCTTTACCAAAAATTTTTGATTAGTAATACGCATTGCTAAGAACTTCACTTAGACAACTTTAAAGGAGATTTTGTCAATATTTAGATTTTTTGCACCATCAGATTCCAGATTTTCAAATAATTGTATCTTGGCCAAATATTGTTCTGTCCTAACAAACCATACATCAATGGAAAGCCTGTTTATTCAGGTGATGAATAAATCTCAGTTTCAAAAAAATGATACATACTGTATGACTAGTTTTGTGGTCCAGGGTCACAAATTCAAAAAATACTGTTTTTGTGTCACAGAATGTAGTTTTAATAATCTTTTCTAGGTGAGAATGTACTTGCTTACTTTGATAAAAATCTGAAAATTTGCTTCAGTGTTTTCGGAGACGTGAGCCCCAGGGCGTCAGCAGCCTTTCAGCGCCCATGAACCCACCAAGAGCAGCCTTACCTCGGCTAGAGCTTTTGGAATTTGCCGCTGGCTCTGATGTGTCTATAGTGGTTAAACATAAGATCAAATTTGTTTTGGGTAAATCTAGTTGGCAGTCTTTGGTCTCATTAATCTATTATTTGTTTCAGAGCAAATAGTTTAGAGTGCCGTAGGTCATCACAGTGTGATGATATACAGCCATATCGCACAGCTACGAGTGTGATATTGCGTTTATACAACAGTTCGACAGCACAAGTGTGTAAGTACATAAGAAACAACAACAGAATGTCTTTAAAAACCCTCTTTTGTGTGGCTACTGGTGTGATCTTGCTCATTTATGTTTTATTTTGACTATTTTTGCATGAATATACACTACCAATCACACTGATTTTTAATGTTTTTAAAGAAGTCTCTTCTGCTCACCAAGCCTGCATTTATTTGATCCAAAATATAGCAAAAGCAGTATATTGCGAAATATTTTTACTATTTAAAATAACTGTATTCTATTTGAATATATTTTAAAATGCAGTTTATTCTTGTGATCAAAGCTGAATTTTCAGCATCATTACTCCAGTCTTCAGTGTCACATGATCCTTCAGAAATCATTCTAATATGCTGATTTGCTGTTTAAGAAACATTTATTGTTATTATTATTATCCTCAATATTTAAAACAGTTGAGTACATTTTTTAGGATTCTTTGATGAATAGAAAGATCCACAGACCAGCATTTATCTGAAATAAAAAAAAAAAATTGTAACATTATACGCTATACCATTCAAAAGCCCGGTGTCACTGTAATTATATATACTGTAGTCAGTAAAAACTTTGTAGTGTATATTTGACATTAGTAATTAGTAGTTATGTTCCAAGTCATTCAGTTTCCATTTTAGTTTTTGTTAATCTTAATAAAACTTATCTGAAAAAGCAGTTCTTCTGCAAGTATTGTACTTTATTGGTGCCAAGACAACATACTATATTTTAGTATTTACAGTCACCATTGTGCGTTTTTTTTGCATTTTATAGTGGCTTTGAATGCAAATGCGAAAGCAGTTTGAGTCAGAAATACAGCAATATTAAGAGTTTTGAGTTTTAAACTGGTTTAATGTGTGAAGCAGCTCAGATCATTGGTTTTTGAGAGAATTTGATGAGAAATGTTTGAGTTTGTATGAAGATGGGGGATCTCCATTTTGTCTCATTGCTGTCTAGGAGAAACAATCGAGACACTTCTTATTCATTTGTGATTTTTCTTTTCACAATATGCTGTTCTGTCGCTCTACCTCTCTCTGTGTTTTGATATCTGACTGAGGCACCAGGGCCCACTGGCCCCCCGCCAGTGTTTCAGTCTCAGTGATGGTTTGTGGGTCTGAAATGGAGTCATTGTGTGGACTCGCATACTGGAGGAAAAACAGCCTACTCACTGCACCGTGTGCTTGGAAAAGCTTTTTAGCAAATATTGGCGTGCTATACTGCACTGTTCCTCTTCCTCAATAAGACTCAATCAGTTTACAAGTCCAAGTAATGCAAAAACAGCGCCATATTTCAGACATTTTGGACATCAAAAACCTGATGTAGTCTCATGTTTTGTGCAGTTCTAAATAGGGAGAGCTTTGGTATTGATTGAACATAGCCATCTGTGGTTTTTGACATATCTGAAGGGTGAAGTTAGGTTAGAGACTGAGCAGAAGCCTGAGAAAGATGTTTTGACTATTAAATTAATGTGTGGTCTATATTCTAACTTATTTTGATGAAGAAACTAACTTAGAAACTGGAAACCTTTTCTGTAATTGAGAGAAATTTTTCATTATGTTGTCAAAATTCTGTCATATCATTCTCCTAGTTGTCTATTAATATATATTCCCAAGTAAAAAAAAAAAAATCTGAAAGTCCTTAAAACTGTTTACTGTATATGATATTAAGACATGTTTTTATAGTCTGATACAAGTATATTTTTTTTCTTACTGCTCCGGCAGATTTTTGGACTTGTTTATACTTAAAACTTACTAAAAATCTGCCAGTGTAGTAAGACAAAATACACTGGTATTGAAGAGACAATCTATAAAAACAAGTCTTGATATTTTATGCAGTGCTGCTTCTCAGGTAAATTCATCTTGTTTTAGGTGTTTTGGCTGGAAAATAAGACAAAGTAAGCCTAATCTAGTAACATGATCCATTCTTGCTAAGTTGCATAATAAAATGTATTTTTTTCACGTAGTTTTCCTATGTCTGTGTGCATTTGGACTGTTCATGTCAACGAACCGGCTCTTCAGATGAATCAATTGTATGCAGAACTTTTTTTGTAGTATTTTTTGTATTTTTTTTTTATTATTAGGTTGGTTTTGATTAATTTACATTTTTCCTTTTTTTTTTTTTTTTTACTAATTTCTATCTCTGTGTTTTTAGATTTATTTAATTGTTTGTTTATTTATTTTTGTACAGCATTTTATCAATGTTTTTTTGTATTTATTTCTATTACAGTAGGGTTTTTTTTATTTATTTAGTTGTTTAAATACAACTTTTAATTAATGTTTTTTGTATTAATTTCTGTCAATTAGGGTATTTTAATTTGATTACTTAGTTTTAGTTTCTCAAGTAAATTCATCTTGTTTTAAGAATTTTTAGATGTTTTAGCTGGAAAATAAGACATTAACTATTAACGTGGTGAATTCTTGCTAAGATGCAGTTGGATAATAAAATTTCTTATTTTACCTAGTTTTCCCATTTTTGTGTGCATTTGGACTTCAATGAACCGGTTCCCTGATTTGAGTCCTCAAATGAATCAGGCGTACCCAGAAGTTTTTTTGTAGTATTTTTGTGCTTAATTATTTTTGGGGGGGTTATTTTTAGCCCATTTAGACATTTTTTCCTTTTTTATTAATTTCTATCCCTGTGTTTTTAGATTTATCATTTCGTTTTTTTACATAGCAGTTTATCAGTGTTTTTGCATTTATTTCTATCAGTGTTGTAGGTTTAATATTTAGGTTTTTAATACAGCTTTTTATCTGTTTATTTTAGATTAATTTCTATTCATTATACAGCTTTTAATCGGTCTTTTTTATATTAATGTCTATAACTGTTTTAGACTTACTATGTTTTTAGTACAGATTTTAATTGTTTTTTTTTTTATTTCTATTAATTAGGATGTTATAATTTTATTATTTAATTTCTCAGGTAAATTCACAGTTGCATAATAAAATTTCTTATTTCACCTAGTTTTCCCATTTCTGTCTGCATTTGGACTGTTCATGTCAATGAACTAGCTCCAAAAAAAAAAAAAGATTCCTCAAATGAATCAAGTGTACCCAGAAGTTCATTAATTTCCATCCCTGTATTTTTAGATTTATTATTTATTTTTTTATACAGCATTTAATCATTGTTTTTGTATTAATTTCTATTAATTACAGTATTTTTTTGTACATTTTATCCTTTTTTAGTTTTTTTCCCCTTTTTTTTATTCATTTCTATCAGTTAGGGTGTTTTAATTTTATTATTTAGGTTTTATACAGCTTTTACAGTGTTTCTTAGTTTTAGCTTTTTTTTAATACCAGTTTTAATTCATATTTCTGTTTTAATTTATACATAAAGCATACAGCATTTTATCAATGTTTTTGTATTTGTTTTTATCAATGTTTTAGGTTTATTATCTATGTTTTTAATACAGCTTTTTATCAATGTTATTTTGTATTCATTTCTATTAATTACAGTGTTTCTTAGTTTTATTTTTTTATACAGCTGTATCAGTATTTTTTGTAATTATTTCTATAACTGTACAGATTTTAATTGATTTTTTTTTTGTTAATTAATTTTTATCAAATTAGGGTTTTATTTATTTTTATTTATTTATTCTATTT
Organism: Labeo calbasu; assembly: GCA_019740295.1. Classification (NCBI taxonomy): domain Eukaryota; kingdom Metazoa; phylum Chordata; class Actinopteri; order Cypriniformes; family Cyprinidae; genus Labeo; species Labeo calbasu. The sequence continues at coordinate 4,558 of JAHKKF010519845.1, read as the reverse complement.
TATTTAGTTTCTCAAGTAAATTCATCTTGTTTTAAGAATTTGTAAATGTTTTAGCTGGAAAATAAGACAAAATACTCTGCCTAATCTATTAACATGGTTCTTGCTAACACGTAGTCGCATAATAACATTTCTTATTTCACCTAGTGCATGTATCTGAAGCTGAGACCAGAGGCTGAATGACATCCACAAGTCTAACTTGACTGAGATGGCTATTTTAGCATAAAATATTTACACGCGTCTTTAAGAGACCAGGCCAGTACATTTCCCAGACACCGTACGCTATTTAAAAAAAAGTGTCCATTTGAGTGCCAGTTTTCCATCACCTCACACGTTTCTATCTGTCAAAGTTTCAACTCTCGTGCATGATAACTCTATCAGCGCCTTCGCTCCTCGGCCTCCTCTCCGGCACGCTGCCATTGCATTTTACAGTCTCATTACCTGTTTAAAAGACACGGGAGAGGGAAATATGCTAAAACAGAGGAGCCAAGCACTCCAGGAAAAATAAAATCCAATTTAAATGTAATGGTGAAATGTAATGGTGTTTAATATTTATTGAAAAATGTACAGAAAATGTAAGGCGGTGCTTTTGGGGGCTGCCGGGATTTGCATAAATTGTTCTCTGAATGTTTTCGTCCCTTAACGCACATGCACTAGCGCCGTCTCTTCGCAAAGCTTGCCGCTGCATATTTAAACGGGGTTTTGGTGCAGGTGAGAGCGCGTCACGAGCTTCTCCAGAACGTGCGTATGCGGTCCGTGCAGCGGCGAGAGTCTATATGCTCTGGCGGTTTCATTAAACAAGTGTCATAGCTGGACACTGAAGCATGGGAGTGCAGCTTTGGCCTTTAAATATTTAATTCTGTCGTGTTTATGGGGAGAGGGGGATGTGATTTACACGCTCCTGACAGGCTGAATTGTTGTGGAGACCTCATCAAGCGCACGGGAGTCTCTCTTTCTCTCTCAATGTCATTCGATCTGTCTCTCTCTCTTCATTCACTATGTTCATTCATGCCACGGAAACTCTGAGTGGCTCTGAGGTGCAGTGAGTTCACATGCATGGCTAGCAGTAAAGTGTATGTTGGCAAATGGCGGAGAAGAGTTCATTAAAAGTTATTTTTATAGACTGTACTACATTTTTTTTTGTAGCTCAGCTTTTATGTACGTGTTTTGCACCAACAGGTGTGGCAGTGTAGTGTAATTCGTGCTATTATTCACAATTAACTTATAAGAGTCTGACAAGAAGCCTTATGTAAATATGTTCTAGAACTGTTTTAAAATGTCTCTCTCCATTCTTTAAGAAACTCTGGAAAGTCTGATTCATTTTAGTGATTCATTTCATTTTAATCAGTTTGTTTCTTTGATTATTTTTAATACAATTCTGTGTTCAATGTACCCAGAAGTCCCTGAGCAGCACTGTACGTCATCGTTTCTAAGTGTTCAGTAATATTAAATCCTTTTAAAATTGAATTTCTGCATCATTACTTCCAAACAGAATAAAATATTTATATATATAAAAATGTAAAAAAGTTTACACAAACAAATCTGATTCATTTTAGCAAATTGTTTCATTTGGACTGTTCATGTAATTGAATCAGCTCCAAACAAAATTATTCCCTAATTCATCCTCAAAGTGTACTTAGTTGTTTTTTTGTAGCATTTTTTATACAATATTTTCTTAGGTTGGTTTTATTGTTGTTTAGATTTTTCCCCTTTTTTTAAATTCATTTCTATCACTGTTTTTTAGATTTATTATTTAGAGTTTTTTTTTTAATACAGCGTTGTGTCAATGTCTTTGTATTCATTTCTATCAATGTTTTAGGTTTATTATTTAGGTTTTTAATACAGCTTTTTAACAAGGTTATTTTGTATTGATTTCGGTGTTTCTTAGTTTTTATTTATTTTTTGCAGCTTTTAATCAGTGTTTTTTCATTTTACTGTTTTAGATTTATTATCTTATCTTTAATACAGATTTCAATTGTTTTTTTTTTATTCATTTCTATCAATTAAGGTGTTTTAATTTTATTATTTAGGTTAGTTTTGTACAGTTTTTTTAAATGTTTTTTTTTTGGTATTCATTTCTATCAATTATGGTGTTTATTTTATTTAGGCTTTTTTATGTAGCTCTTAATCAGTGTTTTTTCATTTCTATAACTGTTTTATATTTATTGTTTAGGTTTTTAATACAGATACGTGCTTTTAATACATGCTTTTTAATAGATTTTTTTTGTATTTAATTCTATCAATTAGGGTGTTTTATTATTTACAGTATTGTATTATTTACAGTAGGTTAGTTTTTACAGCTTTGTAATGTTTCAATAATTCATTAATTAATTTTTATCAATTACAGTGTTTCTTATTTTTATTTAGTTTTTTTTTAATACAACTTTTAATCAGTATTTTTGTTTTAAATTCTACATTCAGCATAACAGAGCATTTTATTAATTCTTATTAATTTACTTATTCATTTTATTAATTAATTGTATTCATTTCTATCAGTGTTTTTTTTATTATTTCTATTTAATCAATATTTTTTATTTTTTATTCTATTCTGTAACTGTTTTTAGATTTATTGTTTAGGTTTTTAATACAGATCTTTTTGTATTAATTTCTATAAGGTGTTTTAATTTTATTATTTGGGTTAGTTTTATACAGCATGCAGCTTTATAATGTTTTTTGGTATTCATTTCTATCAATTATGGTGTTTCTTAGTTTTATTTAGCTTTTTTAAAATACAACTTCAGTATTTTCGTTTTTATTTCTACATACAGCATAACATACAGCATTTTATCAGTGTTTTTGTATTAATTTTTATCAATGTTTTAGCTTTATTATTTAGGTTTTTAATACAGCTTTTTATCAATGTTATTGTATTAATTTCTATCATTTATGGTATTTCTTAGTTTTTATAAATACAGCTTTTAATCAATATTTTTGTTTTCATTTCTGTCAGTTAGAATGTGTTTACTTTTATTATTTAAGTTTGTTCTAACTTGACTGTAGTTTTAACCTCTTTCAATTATCAGTAGCTTGTAGCTTGACAAGCTGCTAGTTTCAAAGTTAAGCTTTTGGAGTTAAGTCAAAGTTAAGCTTTCTTTATTTTTTCTCTGGCATTAACACATGAACCCTGCCCTTTAACCTGATGACAGGGATGTTAAACCCTGTTTACTAACACAATCTATGAGTGCATGAGAGGACTGACCTGCTCCTGTCTCTGCAGGCTCTGTGTACGGAGGTGCGGGGCAGACGGAAGGGCATTTCCTCCGTGCTGAGGCTCTGTCAGAGGCTGCTGGACGGGCCTGAACAGCAGAGCTCAGAGGCAGAGCGCCAGTCGCTGCAGCTGCTGCAGGTCAACCTGGAGAGACGTTGGGAGGCCATCGTCATGCAGGTCCTTCAGTGGCAGACCAGACTGAAACGCTCGCTGGGCAGAGACCAGGTCACATATGCTTTACACTACAGTTACAAGTAAACAAGATAACATACGTTGTGAATATAAACAGGGTGCTGCATGTACAGGTAGTGCTGTCTTGATACCCACGCTGTGGACGGTTTAATTGTGTTTGTGGTGGAGTGGCATACTAGCATACTGTGTACTGTATATTGTTTTTAAAAAAGTAGTTGTGTGCTCTGTTTGCATTATTTAGCACCTAATTCACTAAAGGAATTATGGAAATCTGTGCAAACAAGCTCAAAAAACACTATTTGCATGATGCAATTTCCCATCTTGCAAATGCACACAAACACCTCTTTTAATTAAACAGAATTGTTTACCTCCTGTTTTCCATAATGCTAAAAAATGTGCAATCTATACGTAATTTGTGTCATTTAAATATGCATGGTACAGCACTATACCAGCACAGACAGTGTAAAGTGAATTCACCTCACTATGTGAACAGTAAATGGTATTATTAAACTAACTATATAACCATATGGTTAAGGCTGATCCTATATGTTCTGGCTCAGATTTATAAATTGCCTGAAATGTCTTGTTTTTGGCTTTGCTTTATTGTTTTCATACTTACTGAAGGTAATGACTAGTAGTTTGTAGTGGTTTGACCAATGGTGTGCAGGCATTGTGCATAATAATCTACAGAAAACAGTCAAAGCCTTGCAATTGCACATGCATATAAAGTATGAGAGTATTACAATAAAAAAAAGCCAAAACCCAGACATTTAAGGCATTTTAGAAAAAAAGACAACACATATATAGAGCTCTATGAAATCCATTTAACTTTTTTTTCCCCCAAAATTCCGTTTTATTATTTTATTTTATTTTATTTTATTTTATTTTATTTTATTTTATTTATTAATTTATTTTCTTTATTTCTTTAAAATTACATTTTTCTGGATTCTGTTTTTTTTTTTTTTCTTTTTTTTTTCCTAGACTCTGGTTTTAATTGTTAAAAATGTTATTAATCAAAAACCATGTCTTGATTAATTGAAATCATGAAACCTACACAATTTAACAGCAGTTTATTAAAAGTTTGACCAAATTTAGATTTCTAAGGCCCTATGAAATACATTTATTTTTCTTAAATTCAGTTTTACTTTTTTCCCCAAATTC
>JAHKKF010519842.1:0-17664 GCA_019740295.1 Labeo calbasu | reverse complement strand
TGCCTTTAATGACTTTGCAGGCAGCGTTTGTGCACAAAGATACCTCATGAAACTAATTTTAGATTTCAGCTTCAGTGTAATGGTTTATTGATCTACATCTAGATAGAATAAGCTTTGATGAGAACTAAGCAAAAACTGTATTACTTTAGTAGTAATTTCTTGCTAGAAATAAAACGTGGAAAACATTGGTCAGAACACACATTTACACACAAACTGATGACCAGCTCCACCAACTTTCAGATGTAATCTATGTTTTTTATCTTAACTGTCACAAAATGGATCACACAGGATTACAGGATATCAAAGGCAGTGATAAGACGCACACCGATATATTTATTAACTGAAAGAGGGCCAAAGTTACTTAGTGTACCTTTAAAATACTTATAACATTTGTATAAATAAACAAACAAAAAACCCCAAAACAATATTGATAAAGAATATAATTATTGTAACGTTACATATAGACTTTTTCTTTTTTTTTCGGTGTCTTACCAGGAGCACACATGGGGCAGCATTGCTTGTCTATCTCATATTCCGCACGTGCACATTCACAAGAACAAAGTTCACATTTAAGAGGGACAATCATAATAAGAACAGCAATCCTTAAAGTGATCATGGTCACATAAATCTCAGTGGAGCTTCGGCACTAAGGAAATATTTGTAACTCCATTACTACTGTGCTGTTGGTACACTGTGGTCACATTACTCATACTGCATTAGTTTTATGGTCTGATGGTTGTCTTAAATGTTTAGGAATTTTTATATTTGTATTTAAAAAAAAACATTTAAAAAACTAGATGGCTGCAGTTCAAGATTCGCCATGAGTCAGATCACATTAGCACAGGATTCTTGCAGGCATATCCATTCTGCAGAAAGCAAACTGAAAGATAAAAAAAAAGCTTAGTCACACTTTATTTTAAGGTCCAGTTCTTGCTATTAACAAACCATTAACTATGGCTTTTACCTTACCTCAATAAACTCCTAATTTGCTGTTTGTTAATAGTTAGGCAGTTGTTAAATTCAGGTATTGTGTATAATATGTTAATAATGGGCATGCTAATAAGTAAGAGTGTGAGGAATGATTCTGACATGACCGGTGTCTGAAGCACATGTCAGAACACAACAAAGAGCTTGACATTTTGCAGAAACTGTCTATGATATCACTACCTTTATACTCAACACAGTCCCATGCTTTGTCTTCTTCAGATAAGAAGTGGATGACGTGTTCTACAGGTGCCATTTTATATTCACAGTCACTCTGATAGTGATATAGGCTCCCTCCTTTTTAAGCTGCATCTATACATTAGAAGTACTGGTTCCCATAGAAACCTAAGGCTAGACTGGCTAATGCACATGCACAATCATAAGTAATTAAAAAAATTCATAGGGCAATTAATTCCAGATTTTGTTGCTGATTTGAAATATGTAATTTAATTGCGAGTTCAGCAAGCATTTTTTTGAGGATTCCCCTATTCATTTAGATAGGACTTGGGTTGTGTTCAAAATGGCATACTTGCTTACTGCTTACTGCCTACTGCCCAGTACAGAGTGCATACTGCCTACTATTTTTTTAAGACAGTGTGTGAAACAGTATACAATAAGCAAAACATTTTTCAGAGTAGTATGCTTGTCAAATGACAAACACTGAACATTAATTCATCACAGCTGTCCAGGCTGTTACCTTACAAACAAATGTGCTAACTTCCATAAACCTACAGCTAACACTGTATCAATAATGAGGCATTTCATTTCCACTTTTTAAATATTTACTTTTATTTATTCTTTTATTCTATTTTATTTTATTATTATTATTTTATTATTATTTTTTTAAAAAAATAAATGCCTTTCTGATCTGCTATGTAATGGGAAAAGGAGAAGCACAAGTTTGACAAAAGGTGGATTCGAACGCGTGTCAGTCGCGTCAAAAGCACACGTCATGTCTTTTAGTCCCTGCGATACTGATACTACAGAAAAAACATGTACATTTTGCAGTACTGTTTGTCGCAACAAGGCAGTGGTGTGTCGAGTTAATGTAAATAGCCTCTGCCAACAAATTGGTCTATTCCTTAGATAAATACACTCAATTTCTTTTTAGAGCTGCTTTACACAGAAATTGAATTCTGTTTGCATAGTTGAAATACTATTTTTATTCAGATATGTTATTTATATATTTCAAAGTGTGCGTGTGCGCGCTCAAAGAGCAAAGGAAAACCGCGTGCGCGCGGAGAGATTCGCGCTCGCGCATTCTATTAATCTACTTTCGCGCTACAATAATGCGCTCTCGACATTTGTCATTAAAATAACGCCATAATAGAAAAGTAAGTGATAACTACGCACACACGGGCCGCATTAGCAGTACAAGCGTTTTGTGCAGTTGAGGCGGTGGTCGCGTTGTGGTCACGGAGCGGACGTAGACATTTGTATTCACTAACAAAATAAATGCAGTATGTAACCCATTCTTCTGTTGTTGTTTTTTTCTTTATTTTACGATTCCTGGACGAAATCACTTGCCTGTGATCAATAAGATAGTGAGAGCTGATGTTGGGAAATATAGCCAAATTCATGCAAAATCATTAGCTCTCCAACAGCTTTAACTAAATTTGGCTACTGGAAACTAAGAGACTAATTGGTAATTGGTAATCTGATGAAAACAGACAAATTTATCCAAATTGATTACTTTTTTAAAATTCTAACTATTGTTTTCAACTGTTAATCCTTTTGAAACTCTTAAAGCAGGCAGGGTTAACCTTACAGTAGCACTCAACATTTACAAAATCCTCCAGCACTTTAATTAAGATTATAATAATTACATTTTAAAGCACAGCCACTACAAAATCAGACTTTGGCACCTAGGTTATGTTAGGTTAAATACAGATTTAAAACCAGAAGATATAGTTTAATAGCTATGATAACATTTTTATAATCAAATCCGTGCTTAGCCTTGACTGGATACACTGGCATCTAACAATGCCTTGGAAAAAATCAGTTAATCCTAAAAAAAAAAAAAAAAAATAAAGCATCCATATAAACCCAAATATGGAAATAAATCAGTTATCTTCTGAAACATTTTGTCTCATATTTTACAGCAGTCAATGCAATTTGGGAACGAAATTAATCAAATCTGTGTGAAAATATTCAGATGTAACCCCTTTGTAATTTACATTGTTCCTCAGCAACTGTAACTGATGAGTTACAGTTATTTTGTAATTAAATTATGTAATTCCATGTAACTAGTTACTAGTTAAGTTTGAGCCCCTACCACTGTCATCAAGGCATCAATATGTGCAACAAACACTTGCATTACAAAATGCCATTCATAAGCTGAAATACATACTTTCTCTCTCTCACACACACAGCTTGACAAGCTCAGGGCAAGTTCTGCAATACTGTATGTGTAGGCCTACAGTATGTACTTTGAGCACTGCTATTCATTGGCTCATTTGGGGCCAAATTTCTTTTGAATTTTGATACATTTGTATTTTTGAAATATACAAGACAGTTTTAATATTTTTAATATAATACGGTTTTTGGGCAATGACGTTTCACAATTCCACAAGAACAGACACGAACGCATATTGAGAAACGGCTATTGTCTGTGTGAAAATATAAAATTTTAAAATACACTGTTATATTTTTTTGTGTTTGCGGACTGGTGTTAATAAGCCCAGCACGCATGAACAGCATGGATGAACGAGTGAAGGAGACGCTTTATCGAGGAGACGATTCTAATCAACCAATCAACGTTCTGCAGTGAATTTAGCTTCACCCTTTTGGAACCTTTTGCTGTGCTAGGCACGCCAACGGAAGGGTACCAAAAAAGTGGTACGGTACGGTAGATATTACATCCAATTTGGTAGAAACACAAAGCGTTGCACATTTTATTGTTGCAAAGATGAGCAGTAGTGGTATTTATTTAGTACAACGTTTGCAACTGCTTTTTATCACCTAATTAGAAGCACCACAAATTAAGTTATGTCATCTGTTATGGACTACTGAACAGACACACATAGACGCTTAGATTTTAAAATACAAGGTATTGAAAATAAAAATAAAGCTCTGAAAAAAAAAAAAAAAAAAAAAAAAACCTTGCATTTTACAGCACTATAAGTGTGTCCCATTANCAGACACACATAGACGCTTAGATTTTAAAATACAAGGTATTGAAAATAAAAATAAAGCTCTGAAAAAAAAAAAAAAAAAAAAAAAAAACCTTGCATTTTACAGCACTATAAGTGTGTCCCATTAGGTAATGAATAGTTCGACACACACTTGTGGTCTTCATCCTCACTTGAACCAAATACAGGAGGTGGTCAAGTGCAAAGACTGCAAGTGTGAGTATTTGGACAAGGCATTTAATTGAAAGGGACTTTGGCTACCTTGACCTGACCACCGCTATTTACGATTCACTATTATCTCCGCCATCTCTGATGAAATTAGCCTGTTTTCTCTGTTTTGAACTTACTGTTTAAATGCATTATAGTTTACTGGATCTTTGGACTGTCCTGGAGTTTACCGGTTTAAAATGATGTAATCGCAAAAACCTGCTTCTTTTCATTTTAAGATATTATTTTCGTTAGAATGTACTGATTCGAATTAGTAATCAATAATTTATTATTATTTTACCACTACTCGCGCCTCCCCTTACTGGCGCCCCATTCCGCTTGCATTCACGTGATTTGTAGAGATGGGCGGTAATTCACGTAGTGTCCCGTGATGGGTACTGTGACATTTCTAATCCTAATCCATTTGTCCTTGTCAAAAGTTGCGCGAACGCGTTAAGTCGGTATACGTTAGAAATAGAAAGGAACGTAAGCTTTTCCTGCTTTACGGATTTGCGATAAGCCACTGTGTCGGACATTTAGTCGCTCCGCAAACACATTATTTTGTTTTTATCTTTTTTTCTCCGAAATCCCTGATAACTGGTAATTGATCGAAGGTAATAGGAATTAGAAATAACACGCAGGCTTTACAACCACAGTTACCTTAGTGATATTTGTTCTGTACAGCCTATTTGTCGACTTTTACAATACGAACAACAAAGTGTCGTTAAGCTTTAGGCTACATCTATCATTTAATGCTACAAAAAATATAAATAAATATAAATAATTAAACTACTCAAATAATAAAACTACTTACCAGCAGTTGACGTTTGGTTTGACATATATGCCTATTTAATTCACAGAAAGACTGCAGACATTTGTTGCCTCGCCTTTCAAATTTTACTTTTGCTTTCACTATCATTGCGCATGTTCATATGAACAAAAAAGGCAAGTGCACGCTCCTCGTAACGTAACTTATTTAATAGATTATTTCTAAAAGGTAATAAAGTGTCAATGTTAAGCATAAAGTGCAACAGTTCACACGTTCAAAACAATGCATAGTTTGTGTAACATAGGCCGACTTTATTATTAAAATATAAGGTTCAACAATTAATACCTCATTAAAACAATTAATTTGATATAAACATCCTCTGATATTTAAAACAAGTTATACATTTAAAAAAAAATATTTACAATGATATTTAAGATACTTAATTCTTATATTTAAAAAAGATTCTTAAGAGGAAATAATAAGAACATCAGCTGTTTGGGTCTTCATGTAGAACATTTGATTCCTGGATATCAAGACACTAATTTCTTTCAATATCAGATCACACATTGCATGTCTCCACTTGAAACAGTTAAACAGGCTGCTGATTTATGCACAGAGCTGAAATGGGAAAAATAACAGTGTCATGTAAAGCGCTGCTTTAAAGGTGCACCAAGTTTGCATGTTTACATTTTGCTGGTTCTTATTAATTTACCCAAACAACTGATATGATGACTTAAGCCCAGAATGATTGTTTTACGTTTATGCATTTGGCAGACATTAGCAACTCATGTTATAAAGGGGTAGTTTTTGTTGCTGTGCCTGATAGTGATAGTATCTTGTAAAGCATGCATTAAAATGTGTTTACAAAATAATCTGTGTTTTCGGCCAGACTGAAATGATGCATTATTTGCAATAAACTTCAGCTGCTCATTTCTTTAATTTGGAACTATGTATAGAATAATGGGTGCTACGGATAGCTTTATTATCCCACTGTAACTGGAAGCGTTGAGTTTCTGAATGCCAAATAAATCCCATAAATATATAAAATCCCAATTTATCCCATAAATATAATATTATATTTATCCCACAAATATATTATTACCATGCACACGGCTTAATTTTTTACTTACCTGTTTCCACTGACCATCAATCTCTGATATTTGTACTGAGTAATAATTTATACCTAAAACATAAAAAAAAAACATATATTACCGCTTGCACATTATTTTATTTTTATGCATACATTTTTGTAATTACAGTCTTACTTCTGTCAGAAGCCTGTCTTTTCTGTTTTAATTTGCAATATATTTTTATCCCAACAGCCGTCACAAAAACACCAACAATGACTCCAACAATGATAGTAATTGGAACTGACTTCCCACATTCCACATCAGATAACATTTTTCCTGGTTTTATTACTTTAAGGCCTTCAGTCTCACACCTATAAATGTGAGCAATGTTATTATATCTGGATATATAATATAGTAATGTAATTTTAGCACTTGTGAATCTATGTTAATAACTTACTTTGAATGTGGTCGACAGGCAGTGAAAGAGCCATTAGAGTAAGTGCCTTTTGGGCAGATACCACATACTGTATCATTAAATGCTGTTCCTGCAAGGATATTAAGACAATGACTATTAATAGGATATACAAGTAATACTGGTATTGTTTTTGTTTCTGAGTCAACATTTTTAGTAAAGCTATTGTTCCTCTATGTTCACCTGTTTGTTTGACAAATTGTCCAGGTTGACATTCAGAGTGTTTCACAGCAAATCTACAGCTGTCTTTCTTTCTCTCAGTGCAGTAGAATCCCTCCAGCGGCTCACAAACAGTATCTGCAAAGCGTGTGCAGGTTTTCTTTATTCTTAGACCTAGTCCTGTGAAAAACATCAAACACATTCTTATATAAATAAATGTAATATACTAGAAATTATTTCTGTATTTTAAGCCTTCATTTTGGAGTACATACTCACCTGCGTCACACACAGAGCAAGGAAAGCATTTATCCAAATGACTGGGTTTTTCATTGTACGTTGATGCAGGACATGGAACACAAGTTGTACTTGTATCTACAGTACAGTGCCAATAAACAAAGTTTCCTGCAAATGTTAAAAGAAATCTCAGAGAGACACTTCATGAGAGAATTTTCATATTACAATAAAAAAAGGTTTAATTGGGTCACACTGCTGCTAAACAGCGTATACTGTACCTGGTGCACACATGGGACAGCACTGTCCATTTGCCTCATATTCAGCATGAGCACATGCACTGAAACACAGTTTGAAGTTCAAAGTAGCAGCAATGAATAGCACGATCCCCAAAATGATCATGTTCACATATAGTGCAGGAGAAGTTTATTTAAATACAGAGGCAAGCATGTCATCTCCAGACTTCATAAGCTCTGTTATGTTTTCATCAACACATTAGAAGAAGTACTGGATTTTTAGTCTTTGGTTTTCTCTTCACCTAGTGATGCTGTCAAGCTCTGTAGATTCATACTTGAGAGCAGGAAGTGCAGAAAGAAGCTGTCTACAGTGAAATTTGTATATGCTAAGGTTCAGTTCAACTATATATGAAGAATGGTTCAGGTAATTCAAGTGAAGCTCATTCGACTTTCTCATCAGATGCTTATGGTGTCTTCAGGTCATTTGGTGGAACATTCGGATTCCTTGAGATTGAATATTTTTCAATATCACATCAAACATCATGTATCCACTTAAAACAGCTGTGCAGGCAGATGATTATTGCAAAGATCTAAAATGACAAAAATACAGCGTTAAGGGAAGTGCTGCTTTAAAAGTGCAGAAAGTCTGCATGTTTATGTGTTGCTGGCTCTTATTTATTGCCCTAAACATCTGATATGATGACTGCGTGTAGCCTACTGAAAAATCATGTTACCTTATTATTAGCCTATAAAGAAACAAAGGGCATTGTTCTCCATTCACTTTAAAAAAAAAACATTCAAAAATACATTGTTCCAATTTTTAATTGATAGATAACAAGAAGTGAAATTTCACCTATATTATGATGACTTGGCAAGGTCCATTGTGTTTTATCAAGTGCAGTGTCAATGCAGCTGTCTATCGGGAGATTTTGGAGCACTTTATGCTTCCATCTGCTCACAAGCTTTATGGAGATGCTGATTTACTTTTCCAGCAGGACTTTAGCACCTGCCCACAGTGGTTTACTGACCATGATATTACTGTGCTTTATTGGCCAGCCAACATACCTGACCTGAACCCCATTGAGAATCTATGGGATATTTTCATGAGAAAGATGAGAAACAGTCGATCCAACAATATACAGACGAGCTGAAGGCTCAATAGTGCCTCAGGCTGATCACCTACATGCCATACTTCACTGATGCTGTAATTTGTGCTAGGAGCAAGTCATTTGCTGTAATATGTGCTGCCGACCAAGTATTGAGTGCATAAATGAACATACTTTAAAAAACTTGAACTTTTCCTTTTTGCAAATCTGTTTTTTGATTAATCTTAGGAAATATTCTAATATTTTGAGATACTGGATTTTTAACTCTCATGAGCTGTACGCTCTAATCATCAGAAATTAAAACAAAAAACTTTAGAAATATTTTACTTTACATGTAATGAATCTAGAATATATGAAAGTTTCAGTTTTTAAAATAAGTTACAATAAAAAATGTAACTTTTTCATGATATTCAAATTTTTTGATATGAACATGTATATAACACTATAAAATTAAACGCCATAAAATGACCTGACTTGTCATGTACTTGGTTTCAAGTATATTAATCAAGAACAATATGTACAAGACAACAAAAACAGATTACATTAAATAAAGTCAGTAAACTTCATTTTCACTTTAACTGTGACCCAGAGGGAAACATGTAAGGATGTCTGTGTTCCTCAAGTCAAAATTATTAGTTTGTTGATTTTGTTCCTCTTAGTGTTTTATGTATCAAATGCTTAGGTCTGTGTAGGGTGCTATGGTAAATAAATAAGCAGTTATGGTTTCGTGTAGCCTACTGAAAAATCACCTTACCTTAGCCTACAAAGAGACAAAGAGCATTCACTTTTAAAAACAAAACATTCAAAAATACATTGTTCCTATTTTTAATTTATAGATAACAAGAAGTTAAATTTCGCCTATATTATGACAACTTGACAAAGAAATATCCCTAATTTCCATTTCAGAAATCTGGTCACTTTAGACTACGTAAAATTAAGAACTCTGAATAATCAGTTTAAAAAAAACACGGTGTCTTACCGTTTAAGTTTATTTGGAGAGAAATTCTGTTAAACACAAGAATGATCTCGATTGCTGCCTTTCGCTTAGGGTAACTTTCTTTTGCTCCGATATCAGAAGTCTCTGACTTGAAGGAAGCAGAGCGAAAGTTAGGGCTGGGAATCGATTCCAAAAAGAATCGATTCCGCGGCATTGGGAATCGAGAGTCCGTCAGGGGGAATCGACTCCCCATTCAGAGCAGTTTTCAGTTCAACAAAGCTTAAATATGGGCGCCTCTCAAACGAACGGCTGCATCATACGAAGGCTGCATATCTCGGCTGCTGTCATCAAACGTCGCTGAACGTCGATTCACGAAAATAAACTGAATGAAAAGAGTCGGTATTGAGCACGTTTGAGTTTGAGGATGCAGCCTTTTGTTAAGCACTTATTAATTTGTATCTTCTTGCTCGCTAATAGTGATTAGAAATCTGATTCGTTGCCACGAAAAGGTTCTTTCGCTTGTGAAAGCGCCGAGAGCACAGATAAGTGGCGGAGTGTGCGTGTCTGATAAACCACGAGCTCTTATATCAGTGTTGTTGTTAATGTTCTGGTTATTTTGTTTCAATGTCCAGTTGGTTAATTTTGTGCAAAGCATACGGTTGAAGTAAACATTATTCAGCTGAACTGTACACGTCGTGTTTCATTCATGCAGTAAACGCATGTCCACTTCTGAGCTGTGGGCTATGACTAATTTCATGGGCAATGCAGACAAAATTATAATTTAAATACAGAAATGTATCATAATTTTTAAAAACAAAGGTTCATACTATGATAAGGTTACTTTCTAATACCTTTATCCTACAGTCAATAAGAAATTAGGTTCCTCCAATCTAAAAATCGAAAAAGAATAAAAACCACAGTGAGGAATCGATTCTTGGAATCGAATCCCATCGATTCCACAACCAGGAATCGGAATCGGAATCTATTCCAATTTTTTCGGAATCGAACAGCCCTAGCTAAAGTACCGCGAGAGCTACCAAGTGACTGCGGCTCCGCCCACTGAGTGACAAAAAGACTGAGTGGCAGCATTGATTTAAACGTGAATGCTGCGACAGAACACAAAACACCTCTAAAACCAGAACGAGCTTTGCGATTGATTGCATAAAGAGATTTGACAAGAAACCTGAGGCATATGTTTTACAGACTGCTGAAAGCTAATGAAAAGAGAAGCAAATTAATCGCTGCAATTCAAAGAAACTATACGTTTTTCAGCTGGACGATATGACGATATATAATAACACTGATGTAAGTGATCACCAGGGTTTAGACCAACCTATTTTGTATTTACAAAACGAGTTCACAGGTAAATTTGCTTTATTTATTTTCCCAGGCATCAAAGTCAGACACATATAAGTGTTAGAAAACACGATTCCTGGCTGCATCAATATCCATTGACCACTGGATATCTTTAGCAGTATTTATCCTCAGTATTGTAGTACATTATAGAGCATGCAATAATAACATATTGAGTGTAAATTTATTAAAATTAGTAAATGGATGCCACCTCATTGGGACAATAATGTCCTCTCTACTTCTACCCCTAAACTTACCCAATACCCAATAAACACTTTACTATTAATTGAAAATAAATGCATTTCCGATCTGATAGGCTACTATGTGATGGGAAAATGAGAAGAACAAATTTGGCAAAACACGGATAAAAACTTGGGTCGCTTATTTAGCCTATTGCAAATTATTCCGATTTTTTGAATGCATTTTAAGAATACTTTTCCTGTCATCTGGTTAAAATGCACAAAACTGCAGTATGATACATCAAAGACACATGCGCACCCATCGCAGATTCTGGCCGATATAATAGGCCATCTGGGAATTCTATGCACACAAAAAGCCAAACCTTCTAGCTCAAAACTGATTGGATAGAAGGTCCATACTTAACCCGCAGCAACTTGAAGGTCTGTGCCTACTTGCGGTCTAAGCTCCTCCCTGTGGACGTCTTTGTGCTTCAGCAAGACCTGGAATTCCCCAGAATTCTTGCAGGTATCAAGTTTAGTTATTATAATGTGTGTAAAACAATACTGTGAACTTCTGTAAGATATATTGCAGATTTGTACAGGATGCTCTGTTGTGAGGGCAAAATCACAGTGATCAGTTTTTACTCACAACAAAGTACAGATATTTTTTTGTGAATAATACAGCGATGCTCAGATGTTTGCTAGTTAAGGCTTTTACTAGTTATTTTTGCAGTGAACTTCAACCATGAAACATTCTGAATGTTGATACAAAACATTGTCTGAAAGAGAAATGTTATGGGTTATTAATGTTAACTTAATATGTGTGATGTACAGTATTGTGAGGCAAATAATGTTAGTATAATAGTAGATACTACTAGAGGTTACAGACTATTTATTCAAAGTATAAGTATCAGAAAAGCAAAAAGAGTTTGGTCTTGGTTTATGTTCTTCTGTGTCAAGCTGTAGATTGATTGTTGCTCCACATCAGTCCTGATCTTTGGTCAGCTTGCTGGCACTAGCAGGAGGATGTTTTCCAGTAGATTATTATGTGTTTTGTATTTAAATAAATGGGGGCAGATGTACGAGTAACAAATAAATTTAGAGGGACATAATCATAAGGACTCAGAAATAATTAACAAATATGTGCCATGTCACAGAAATGATTCACAAATATAGTATATTGTGTTATACTGTATTTTAATTTCAATATTTAATGCATGTAACTGTTCAGGTATGAGGTAGAGATTATTGTAAAAATTACTAATGAATGATTTATGAACTTTGCCATGGTAATCAGTAGTGAGTACATTGATATTCATTTAAGTTTTTCAAATAAAAAGGGTTAAGAATCTTATATATTACATTCTGCAGTGTCAGTGCTTAATCTTTATCATAATATTGTTAATACATAATAATACATAATGCAGTAACTACCTTGCCTGCCATAAGAAACTAATATTTGTGTTTCTGTTTGAGTTATTCTTTTGTTTTAGCTTTGACTTGTTGAAACCTAACAAGTAACATCAAGTCCATGGATTATGTAAGTACTTTAAAAGCCTTCCTCCAACATTTTGGACCTGGACAGACCTGAAATGTTGAAGTGATATAAAAATTCCATTAATCAGATGAATGTAAAGTACATAATGATGGGGGGGGGAATAGTCAAAGCCTTACCTTATCCCTGGATGAGCCTTTGACTTGTGCTTAAATATGAAAATCTGGGTTACTGAGACTCCAATAATAACAATAAAAACAATGACCACAACACCAGTTATGATTCCAACAACAAGACCATTTGGATTATGTTCACATTTAGCATCAGATGACATCGTTCCAGCTTCTATTTGTTTACGACCCATACTCTGACATCTGTAGACAGTGCAACAGTGTGGTGTTAGCAAGACCAGAACTATTAGAGTGTGAATTTAATGTAAAACTTTATGTAAAATGACTCACAATGAATGTGGCTGACAAGCTGTAAATGTGCCATCAGAGTAGGTGCCGTTTGTGCATTCATCACATACAGTATCAGTGCTTGCTGTTCCTGTAAAGATATTAAGGCACTGAGTTCTGTGAAGATTAAATGTTTCATAAATTCACTCACCTCAAATTCAGTTCAAAACACCACAGGGCTTTTCACACTAAGTATTCAATGTTTAGCGTTTAACATTGTTTATTCAAGTTTAAGAATGATCCAGTGCAAACAGTACATACGTTGGGTCAGTTTTTCTAAAACTGGTAATATTTGCCAATAAGGTTTCATTTTTTAACATTAGCTAATGCTTTAGGTTTAATGAATCTGTGCATCACAAAAATAGGTTCATGCATGTGTAAGACTTTGTTTGCATAGTACCAAAACCTTACACTAACTAGATGATTCACAAGATCCACTGGTGCTTGCTACTTGTGACGTGATTTGAAATATATAAACTATAGCTAGAATCACTGTATCTGCAGATTGTTGATATACAGAGATAGCTATAGTATTTTCATCACAATAATACTGTGTATGGCAATATAAAATATATTAAATAAGGTCTAGTTTACTAAGTATTTTGTGTTCTTATCTGCCTATTCTAATATGTGTGCATAGTATTTGCCGATTTGTGCGCTTGCTTTAGTAACATCCACACCAAAAATGAGAATACCCGTACCTCTTTGTTGGATGTATTCTCCAGGTTTACACTGAGAATGTTTAACAGCTAATTTACAGCTGCCTTTTTCTCGGACCATACAAAAGAATCCTTTTAGTGGCTCACAAATGGTATTTGATAACCGTGTACAGGACTTCTGTATCCTTAAACCTAAATATATTAAAACAAAACAGTTGTTTATTATTGAATAATGAAGCATGTTAAAGGGATAGTTCACCCAAACATGAAAATTCTCTCATTCATTACTTACCGTCATGTTGTTCCAAACCTGTAACCTTCATTCATCAGTGGTACTTTCAATAATGGCAATAGACGGTAACTTGTGGGAAAAGAATTGTTAAATAAAGTGTGCAGAAAAATTCTCATAGCTTCATAAAATTACCATTTAACCACTGTCACATTGACTATTTTGTTGATGTTCTTAGAACCTTTCCAGGCCTTGAACGTGGCAGGACCCTTGCTGTCTATGCAGGGTCAGAATGCTCTTGGATTTTATAAAAAATATCTTGTGTTCCCGAAGATGAATAATGGTCTTACAGGTTTGGATCAAATCATGACAGAATTTTTATTGTTGGGTCTCATTAAATGATTGTAGACTTTTGGGTAGCCTGAACACTCTGCTAAATAAGTAAATGTAAAACCCTCACCTGCATCACAGGTTGAGCAGGAAAAGCACATTTCAAGCCCATTCGGTTCATCAGTGTACGTGGATGCACTACACGCTACACAAGTCGTGCTGGTATCCACTGTGCAATGCCATAAAACACGATTACCTTTAAAAAGAATATGGGATATTAGAAGGTTCCTTTTTACAACAGAAATTTTTCTATAGAATTTTTTTTGGCCTGAGTCAAGACATTCTTGTAAACAATACTACTTAATGGACTAAAAACTAAAATGTTCTTTATTACTGCAAGCTATTCACTTACCAGGTGCACACATTGGGCAGCAATGTCCATTTATCTCATATTCAGCAGGGGCACAGACACAATAAGCTAATTCTATGCATAGAAAGGTAGTAGAAATAATGTATAAAATAATCAACAAAAGCTGCATTTTCATGAAGATTTAAAATGGGTCAGCTCAGTGTGTCTGTGCAAAGAGCTGATAGTGGATTTAGCCTTTCTATTAGACTTCAGAAGCACTTCCGTGTGTTGAATTTGGCAGGTTCTGATCATTTTCTGATGGATTTCATTTTCTGTGGAGTTGAGAACAAAAAAAACCCCAAAAAGTTTTGAATTAACTATTGAATATAGTTTGATTTGTTTTTTCATGTAAATGCATGCTGTTTAATGTTGACTTTTAGTATTCACATGCTTTCAAAAACTTTATTAGTCAAGGTTTCATTTAACATCAGATAAGTTAACATGAACTAGCCATTAACAATACTTCTACAGCATTTATTAATTTCAGTTAATGTCAATCTAAAATTGACCAATAAGTTTTTTAAATTAAAAGTTGTATCTGTTAACATAAGCTAAAGCACTGTGAACTAACATAAACGTTTTTAACATTAACAAAAGTAAATAGATGTTCAATCTATTGTTCATTGTTGGTTCATGTTAGTTAATGCATCATGTAATGTCAACAAATGAGACCTTATTGTAAAGAGTAGCCAGTGATATTTTAGATGTTTATAACCTGGCACACATCATTTAATCAGATTTACCTGAGTAGTACAGTATAAATTGTAAGAAGGGAATAGGCAGATAAACTATATTCAACTAAAATAAATATCAATTCAACAGCAATTATTTTAAAAACTGTAAAACAATGATATTTTAAAAAGGCATGTGCTTAGACAAGAACATAGTTTTTTTTTTTTTTTCTCAAGATTCCAAAAATATATATTTGGCATTACGCAATCAGATTGACAAGCAGTGAAATTATTAAATCCATTTACCAACACAAGAGCATACGAAAAGCACTTACTTTAAAGGAATGAGATGTTTCTCACAGCTACAGACCAATCTTTTGAGAGGGGACCCAACATTAATGAATAAAGCATGTGACTTGCAAGGGACTGATTCTTTGATACAAAGTATCCCATTGTTAAGACATTATTATTATTTATTATTCAGTGTATGTAATAAAATGAGCTTGAGCTTAATCTCGTAATAGTTTACGCTGAAACGCATTTTATTTTCCATAATGTGTTTAATTCATATAGCATTTTTTTACATTTTGTGTTTTTCAAAAAACATTCAAACTGTTGGACATGACTTGACACTGGCACAGAACAGAACAGCAGGAGAAAGAAGTAATTGTTTCTGCTGGAGAAAAAGAAAAAAACTGTCGAACAATGACTGATTTGTATGTGGAGTCTTTTTCGTGTATCCATAGCGTAGGCTAATTTTTTGTCCTTCTGGTCAGAATCGCCCATGGAACATAATGAACACATGACAAAATGTCCTACTGTGTGTTCACTATTTAGCACAGGGGTCACCAGACCTGGTCCTGGAGGGCCGGTGTCCTTGCAGAGTTTAGCTCCAACCCTAATCAAACACACCTAAACCAGCTAATCAAGGTCTTACTAGGTATACTTGAAACTTCCAAGCAGGTGTGTTGAGGAAAGTTGGAGGTAAACTCTGCAGGACACTGGCCCTCCAGGAACAAAAGTAGCATAAGTACCATAAAGATAACAAAAACACACAGATAGATAGTGCTCACTTGTCAAAAAAAAATGTTATATTATTTTTAAGTAATCCTTCAAAAACATATAATTGTGCAAAATCAATAAAATACTGTATCATAACTGTATTTTGATAATGCAGTTGTAATATGTTAGCTCATGCACTTGTTGACATTACATTCAGTATTCAGTTGAGGCTTAGCACACAGAGTACTTCATTAGTAACTGATTATAGAAGATGGCAAAATCATTTAATGCTGTTTGACTTTTTGTTTAAATGTCTGGCTCAAACTGCTAAATTTCAGGCATGATAACTCCTTCAGGAAATGAGTAATATTAGAAACTGCAATCACTCGCAAATTGTCTTAACTTGTCCTTCTGTTTCAAATGATTCAGCAATTCTCCTGCAACCACCAACTAAAAAAAAAAAAAAAAAAAAAAAAACAGTAAAGCATTACTTTTCAGATTGCAGAAGCACAAAGAATGCTTTAATGCATTAATTTATCACAGTCAAACCACAGGAGACCAAAATATTATATAATTCACATAATTAAAATCTAATATTTTATCTTTCAAGTTTCTCACTATGTATATAAACTGAATAACTGGGTCTTGTATTTCTTTGTCTATATGTGCCATACCCATGGACTCTCTGTGTGTTTTTCTCACCATGTGCTCCCTGTGACCTAGTTTTCCCTCAGCTGATTAATCATTTGTTTCAAATGTGTCTCGTTGATTGCCCCTTGATTAGCTGTGTATTTAAAGTGTGGTCTGCCCCTTGTTTCCTGACTGGTGTTAATCTTTGTCCTCTGTTGTGCTACGTGTGTGTTCCTGCCTGTCTGTATTATCCCTTGGATGTTTATTAAAGACTGTTGTTCGTTATTTATCATCGTCTCCACAACTCTGACAATACGATCTACTTTATTCTTACCTTCTGAACTTTTTCATGTAAATCATTTCCTGTTTCCTTTTGAACAAAAACAAACACTCATTTTTAAAACATAGTTAACAAACTAAAAAAAAAAAAAATAATGAACCTGTATCCCTGTATGAACAGAAGAGAAAGAACAGTGTAAGTATTAATGTAGCTAACAACACAATCTACCGGTCAAACATTTAGATTAACTATGATTTTTATTTTTTTTATTTTTTATTTTTTTAAATCCATCTTGTGCTCACCAATGCTATTTTTATTTGCTCAAAAACACAGTAAAAAAATAATATACAGTAAACTATTATTAGAATTTGAACGATCTTTACGCCTATATTTTAATGTATTTTAAAATATTATACATGTAATGGTAAAGCTGAATTTTCAGCAGCCATTACTCCAGTCTTCAGATCACAAGATCCTTTAGAAATCATTCTACAGTATTTCTAATATGATATTAATAATGGTTCTTCTTATTATTGTGATGGTTGAAAATTGCATAATGTTTTTGCTGCATACTTATTTATTTATTTATTTTGAAAACCCTGATTTTGAGGTTTATTTCAGGTTGTCATTATTTGAAACTGATTTTTTTGGTAGTCTTTCCTTTTTT
>JAHKKF010519840.1:29738-39962 GCA_019740295.1 Labeo calbasu | reverse complement strand
TTTTTTTTTTTCTTCATAGTAGCATACATTTAGATCATGATAATAACAGTTAAAACCACAAATATAGCACCTCAATACCATGCTAAAAATGTAATATGGTTTCTAGGTATTTGTATGAAAAACAGTAGTCTAAACACATTTAGTATAAATGCATAAACGCTACAGCTTAATCACAAAAAAATACTGTAATTATATTCCATTACTTCAATACATTTCATACATGTCTACATTAACGATATAAAATTCGACACAAATATACCCACATTTCTGACACAACACCACTGAGAAGTTAGTTCTACTATGGTAAATCTATGGTAAACGATTGCGATTTGTAGATTTAAAAGCTTTCTGACTGTATCGTTACACAACAGTGTTTCTCCTGTTAGTCAGCACTGTTTCATCTGGCTTTAAAGCGAGTCATATGCGTTCTTCACTGAATTAAGCGCTTCACACTGGATCTCACAGTGCTGTTTAGTGACCGAGACTCATCAGCGAGTGAACACATCTGCTCTATTAAGTTCGCGGCGTGCCACAGTTTGAACTTTGATCCGAGCGGATAAATGGTTTAAAATACAATACATTTAAATAACTAGCACTCTTCCGTTCCGTCTTTGCCGCATAAACATCATATCAAACATTTATCGAACTCTTGTTATCGTTTATCGAGGAAATTTATATTGCGTGATAATTATCATTACAGATTTATCGCCCAGCCCTTGTTCAATGTCAGCTAGGGTAATTTCACACTCCCACCTCACCTTCTCCTGTCATTCTTCACTATCCTGTTCAATTAAAGACAAAAGCTCATGCGAAAAAGCAGGAATTTATGAAACACTTGTCAAAGGCCATCAAATGTCAAAAGGGGCGTCTTACCTTCCAGCACAGTAAGTTTGGCACTGGTGTTGATTTCTCCCACGCTGTTGGTGGCTGTGCACTCGTAGATGGCCTCGTCCCTGTGAGTACGCAGCGGCTGTATGCGGAGAACTGAGCCCGAGCCATCATCAAATTCAATCACCTGAGAAATAAAGACACACTGTCAAATATTTTTCTCTCTTCTCATCTTAAATTTACGACAAACCTTCAGACGGATCGTATGTCTTCAAAGAGCGGTGGGTCTTTAATCACCTCGCTCTGAACTTTCAGCCAAGTACTGTCTTGAGTTATTCTCCTAGAACTGCCACGTCTATCCATGGTGGATATTGTGACAACTATTGATGGGATGGGCTTTATTCCCTCATGTGTAAACATTTTTTTTTTTTTTTAAATCTATTTTACAATTTGCACAAATTTCAGTCGTGGTGCTGAAGACCTCAAATTAGCAAGGTGTGTTATGGGGCAAGAACAGGACACTTACAGAATACTTAAGAGATGATACATTTGGTGTATTTAGACTATGTTCTCCTCCCATCTGGACTGCCTTATTTAGGTAAAAAGCAGGGCAAGGCAAGTTATTTGGTTTAACATTGTTTGTTTTAGTGTAACTGTATTTATTTCTGAAATAAATATATAAAATATATAAATAAAAAAATATAATAAATCACATAAACCAAATTTAAATATTATTACTATTTTTGCTCCAAAATGGGTCAATCGATCAATAAATAACATGACAATTAAAAATGTAACCTTATTTATTCATTTAGTTTTTGCTCTGATGCTTTTTTTGGAAAGTGTCCACATACTACACATACATTTTGTTTGTTTGTAAGCAGGCAAATAAGCAAGCTATAATAAAATCAAATGCAAAATGCATGCAAAATAAAATACAAATTTTTAATCCACAAATAAATAAATAAATATTTTTCTTAGAGCAGCCTTGTTCCCTGTTGAAAAGTAATGGTGCTCCAAACCATCCTGAGGTTATCACACCCTTGGTACATTCACTTCAAATCTCAGTTCAAACCATAACACAGACAGAACAGGAAAGCGGGCAAAGAGAACGGAGGGTTGTAAGGTAGCTGACGTCAACACAAAAGAATATATGAGCGTAAGAAGAAAAACAAGAGTGTTGCGCAAACGACTGATGATGGGAAGAAGAAAGGCATCATGATGATGTGGCATGGGAGAGACACTGACATGCTAAGGAGAGGCAGGGAAAGACAGTTAGTCACCTCAAACCGCTGGGAGCTAACTTTCTTTCCTTTCTTCATCCATGTGATCCGAGGCTTGGGCTCACCCGCTGCTTGGCACACAAAGGATGCCACTCCTCCCGAAATCCCCGTCTGGTCCTCTGGAGATTTGATGAAATTTGGCAAGCCTTGAAAAGGGAGGTAGAAAGAAAAAAAAAACAGAGAAAGAGAGCAGTCATTAGTTACTGAACTGTGGCCGTGCAAAACTGCGTTAAACTAGTTATGATCGGGGGTCCTTCACACTGGAACTAAGTTAACACCCGCAGCTGAGCCTGAGAGAAAGTTTCCCCCTCAAGTCACCTAATATTTGTCAGAATGGCACATTCTCTGCATAAATAAATGAATTAAACTAATTACTAAAATAAAATTTTAGAAAACACCAAAAAAAAAAAAAAAACAGGCAGTCATAAATAGCACATTAATACAAGTCAAAATATCTAAACTCTGCATTATGTTTTGATGCGCTCATCTAGTTCTGTCAATTTCTGTCATATTATTTTTATAATTAAATCACACTGAAGCCCTATAAAATAAACATTAATTGCAAAAAATATAATTGTCAATATTTTTCCATATAATCACACATGAAGTGTTAAATTTACAGAAGAATACAGTACAAAATAGACATTAAATACTTCAATTGTCTTTTTATGTTTTTTTGTACATAAATCAAATTATTGTGACAACCCAGACTGATGACCCTAGGAAATATATACACTTCCAGTCAAAAGTTTTTTTTGTTTGTTTGTTTGTTTTTTTTTAAGGAAGGATCTCTTCTGCTTACCAAGCCTGCATTTATTTGATCCAAAATACAGCAAAAACAAAGTAAAATTTTGAAATATGTTTACTATTTAAAATAAGTTTTCTATTTGAATATATTTTAAAATGTAATTTATTCCTGTGATTTAAAAGCTAAATTTGTTAGTATCATTACTCCAGTCACATGATCCTTCAGAAATCATTCTAATATTCTGATTTGCTGCTCAAAAACATGTATTATTATTATTATTATTATTATTATTATTATTATTATTATTATTATTATGTTGAAAACAGCTGAGTGGATTTTTTTCAGGTTATCTGAAATAGAAATCTTTCGTAACACTTTAAATGTCTTTACCATCACTTCTGATCAATTTAAAGCTTCCTTTCTAAATAAAAGTATTAATTTCTATAATTCTTTCCCCCCAAAAAATATATACATTACATATATGTTACAAATGTTGCATAATGTTACTAAAGCTTTTTAAAGCTTTTTAAATGCTGATCTTTGGATTTTTTTTACTTAAATCAACTGTTTTAAATATTGATAATAATAATAATAATAATAATAATGTTAAAATAAAAATGTTTCTTTAAACAACAAATCAGCATATTAGAATGATTTCTGAAGGATCATGTGAGTAATGATGCTGAAAATGTAGTTTGATCACAGAAATAAATTCTATTTTAACATATATTCAAATATAGAGAAGTTATTTTTAACAGCAAAAAAATATTTCACTGTATTACTGCTTTTTCTGTATTTTGGATCAAATAAATGCAGGTTTGGTGAGCAGAAAAGAATTCTATAAAAACATGAAAAATCTTCAACATCAAACACTTTTGACTGGTAGTGTAGATAATTTACTTTATTTATTTATTTATTTTTTTAATAAAGACATTATATAAAATGTTACAGTCCTGAAAAACAGAAAAGAAACAGTTACTATGACAGCCAAAAGTGGCCCCAAGAATTTACAAACACTCGCACGTGGACATAAAAAGGAATCAAAGCATTTCATTCCGTATTCAACAGCAGGTACGTTGACAATAGTCAATAGTTCTGGCTAAGGACTTGTGGCTAAACAACATTCAGGGTTGTTTTTAAACAGGCCAGTTGGAGCACGCTGCAGCTCATGTTTTTTTTTTGTTTTTTTTTGGGAGAGCAGCTCACACACCCTGCATCTTTGTCATGCATTTACAATACAAACAACAATGGGACATGTTTCATCACTGCTCAAGCTAGGTAGGGCGGTGCGAAGATAAAGCCCCACACATATCGCCTGACTCATTTCAAACACGTAATGGCTTGTTTCGAAGGGCATCGATGCCAGATCAAGACCAGTTGGCAGAATTGCAGCTACTGCGCAACATTCCGCGGAAATAGTGGGTGATGCGGGTGAAAGGTGAATCTCACGGTAAAATCAGATATAAACATCATGGCATACAGATATCATCAAAAAAAACACAAGCAACTCTTTGTAGTTGCTCTCACAAGGGTGGGAAATAATCTTCAAGGACAAACAGGCCAGCATTTGACCTTACAAGACGTGTGCTGGTCTGCAAGGATAGATTTTAACATTCTGTGTTTTGTAAGTCCACTAAGCAGTTTTTTATGTAAGTATTTATTTATTTTGATGGACCTGTTTTCTAAAATATAAAACAAACTACATAACTGAATTAATATACTTAATTAAATGTGATAATATAATATAAACATTAAATATTATAATACAATAAATACAGGCCAAAGCAAACATTATTAATTTTATTGGTAACACTTTACAAAAAGGTTCATTAGTTAAAATAAGTTAACTAGGCGACATTAGTTAACATGAACTAAGAATTAACAATACTTTCTGCATTTATTTATGCATTATTAAAATCGCAAGTTGTGTTTGTTAACATTAGTTAATGCACTGTGAACTAACATGAACAAACAATGAACGACTGTATTTTTATTAACTAACATTAACGGAGATAGTAAATATAAATATAAATAGTGTAATAAATGTATTGTTCATTGTTCATTCATGTTAGTTAATATTAACTAATGTTAACAAAGGTCACCTTATTGTAAAGTATTTCTACCTACTAATGTAATTAAAGTTCAAAAGTTCAAAGGTTTACTGAAGAATCTGAAAAAAAGTTTATTATTATTAACAAAATAAAATAGATTATGTAAAATGCATGTTATTTTGTTTTAGTACTGACCTGAATAAGATATTTCACATAAAAGATGTTTACATACAGTCCACAAGAGAAAATAGTAGTTGAATTTATAAAAATGACCCTGTTCATTTCTGGGTTCTTTTGGTTTGTTTAGTGATAGTTGTTCATGGGTCCCTTGTTTGTCCTGAAGTGTTAAACTGCCTAGTGTTCTTTAGAAAAATCCTACAGGTTCCACAAAAAAAAAAAAAAAAATATCTAGCGAAACGATCTGTTATTTTTATAAAAATAATACAATTTATATACTTTTTAATGTCAAACGCTCGTCTTGTCTTACACTGCCTGGACTGTTTTTTTTCTGGGTCATGACAGTTAGGGTATGTCGAAAAACTCCCATCTCATGTTCTCCCTCAACTTCAAAATTGTCCTATATGTTTTACCTTTTTTTTTTGTTAAGGGTGTTTGATCTTCTTTGTATGTTTACTTTGCAAACACTGGGTCAGTACTTCTGCAGCGATGTAGGATGATTTTGAAATGATTTTTGAAGTTGAGGGAGAAAATACGACTGGCATTTTTCAACATACCCTAACTGTCTTGAGTTCAATGAAAGTAAGGCAAGACAAGCGTTTGAGATTAAAAAGTACTTAAATTGTATTTTTTTTTAATGAAAATAACCAATCGTTTCGCTAGATAAGACCCTTCTTCCCTGGGAGCATTCACAACCGCATTTGGGATCGTTTGAAGCCGCATTTAAACTGCATTTTGGAAGTTCAAAATCGGGGCACCCTATAAGTCCATTATATGGAGAAAAATGCTGAAATGCTTTTCTCAGAAAACATAATTTCTTCACGACTGAAGAAAGAAAGACATGAACGTCTTGGATGACAAGGGGGTGAGTACAATATATGTGAATCCTTATTTTGGAAATGGACTTCTTGTATTAAGTGTATGTAAACTTTTGAACAGGGTCATTTTTATAAATTCAACTATTATTTTCTCTTGTAAATGTCTTTTATGTGAAATCTTATTCAGGTCAGTACTAAATAAAAAATAACATACATTTTGCATGATCCCTCTTGTTTTGGTAAAATAATGAACATTTTGCATAACTAACTTTTGACTTCAACTGTATACAGTAGTCAACATTTTAAGTGGATCAAAAAAGTTAATCAAAGTTGTCCTAAGACAAGAACGGGTATTGTTTTGGTTTTAGGACAATTTTAATGAAAGGTCCACTTCAAATGCTGACTACTGTATATAAACCCAAGAAACATTTCAATAAAATTTTAAATTAAAAGACTTTTCACAATAAATATAGTTTAAAAAGCAGGGAATAAACAAGCGACAGTGATAAGATTTTTTTTAAAAAGATACAGGTGCTAAATATTCTCAAAGCTATTCTCAAATATATATATATATATATATATATATATATATATTTGGGATATATATATTTGGGATATATAAAAATTATTATTAATTTATTTTCTGGAAAACATGAATTTAAGACATGCTTTTATATTTATTTTAGGAAAAAAAGTGTTAAAACAGTTGCATCACCCAGTAAATAACGTTGAAAACATTAAATATTATACTAAACATATCACTTGTATTTACACTACCCTAATGCGATTCACTAATGTCATCAGATCAGAAACCCAACCTTTCTGAATCTAGCAGAATATGGACTCCCATCTGTAAATACTTCATGTCCATTAAATACAAAATTCACAAACTGGACCCTGAAAACCACCTTTAACTTGATCTAAGTTCATCACTCCCATGATTTCTAATAATCTCGTAATAAGGAGGAGGACACAAAATCCATTATCACAGTGAAACATCTCCAGTGAACCACGGGACATGTTGGAATAGATCACAGTGTCCTAGCGGGCGGTCCACGGTGGGAATCTAATCCTCTCTTAGTCAAGGGAGAGATAAATTACAGCAGTGTGGAGACTACACGCGGTAGTACATATGATTCTCTTGGAGGGAACAAGCCGAGGGAATACGGTGCCACCGCAACCGTGTCCTTCCTCCTTTATACTTAGGGATCAGAGGCATAGCGCTGAAGAAAACAAAATCAATACCTAGTTAACATAACATAGCGCCTACGGGTAGGGCGGTGAAGTACTGACTAGCAAACATGGGGCGTTTGTTAAATCATCAGGATGGTGTGCCGGTCGGCTCGGGCTGCCCTTGCTCTAGGACATAACCCCCCACTGATAAAGCTCCACTGGAGCTTTATCTGAGAAGAAGACGCCCACAACTGTGAGACTGTTTGTGTGTATGCACCTGCATGTGTATCCATTGTAAAATCTAAGCCAATGTGTACCACACCAGCACCCCTATGACCCACAGGAGTATTGGCTGGCCTGACATTTAAATGACATTTACGTGCCGGTTCCTCTAGAGACCCGTTTGATTGGCACCGCAGAGCAATGCATACCCTCATAAAAGCCTTTCTGGCCACTTTTATCTCCGTTATACCCACACAAGAGAGTAGAAAGGTAGTTTTGAGAGCTTACGGCTTCCTCGTAGCAGCCATAAGGGTTAGCTGCTGGGAGTTTAATGGGTAAAACCCCAACAAGATTCTCCAGTTACCTTGCTGGGAGTTTCCCAAAACATGGATACTTGAGTGTGTGTATGATTTAAAGCTTGAGATTAGCGTCAGTTTGACATTCAAGAGAGCTTTAAAATCTGTCATGACAATTCTATTAGATGTACTCAGCGTGTGGGAGGTTTTCCCCACATTGTTTACGACCAAGGATCAGCGGGCATTAACCCATCTGGGCACATGTTTCGAATTAGTGCATATAAACTTCTGAGAGTTTAGGGAGATGAGATGCATGAATGAACCACAGAGGTCCTAGGAAAAGACAGTTAAAAAGAATGTAGACAGACAGATAAGTGGATTGAACAATACTTTCAATTAACATTTACACATAGCCTGAAACTATGAGGAAAATACATCTCCAACCAGTTAGACTGCTCAAGAAAGAACTACAAACAACATTAATTATTATTATATATTAATATGTGACCCTGGACCTTAAAACCAGTGGTGTCAATTTTAGGGTCTTTTTTTTTTTTTCAAACTGAGATTTATACTTTATCTAAAAGCTGATAAATAAGCTTTCCATTGATGTATGGTTTGTTAGGACAATATTTGGCCAAGATACAACTATTTAAAAACAAATCTGAAAACTGAGGTTGCAAAATATTTACAAATCTTCATGGAACATGATTTTAATATCCTAATGATTTGTGGCATAAAAGTAAAACTTGTAATTTTGACCCATACAATGTATTGTTGGCTACTGGTTTTGGGATCCATAATCACATATTAATACATTGCCTTTGCAACTAGTTGTCATAAAATAATACTAGTCGAGTCCGAAACAACCTGAAGTGCCATTTGGAACCATTAAGGCCTTGCTAGAAAGCATAAAAGACCAAATGAGTTAGATTTATTGTGGTGTTTATTATGCATTCTGGTTGAGATGGCAATCAAGAGGACCTTCGCATTGGCCAGTGACTTTATCTTCTAGGTGCTCTTGAAACATTTGTAGAGCTCTCAAAGTCTCAAAGCCAACAGATTGGCGTAGTGCAGTTGTGCCCTCAACATGTTTGCGAATTGACAGAGGAGAGGTTCAGGGCTCAGGGTTACTTGATGCTCAAAGAGACTCTGTTGAGAGCACAGGTCATGGAGGAGATGAGAGGGACCAGGCCCTGACCTCCCAGGTGGCTGCGCTGTCGTCCCAGTCCTTTTGTATTAACCCACTCAATAAATCCACAGGCACCAGAACAGGTGGCCTTGGACACCTGTTGACATTTATTTCCTACAGACTAGAGTCATGCTTTAGACAGTGGCATGTGGCCAGCGTGAGAGGAGACAGACATTTGGGACACAAATTCCTGTCACGATGAAAGAACTTTACTTTTTACTTGTGAACACGTTTTATTTGCGTCTTGAAGTTACGGCCATTTACAAAATGGATAATTTAAGGGCTTCCCTTGAGGAAACTTGTGTTGCAAAATGCATCAGAATTTTAAGGGAATGTTTTAAGCATTTATACGGCTTTTAGGAAAAAGGCTTTAGAGTAGAGACGACAAATGGACACCCAGCAATTAGCAGCATTCCCGCTTTGCAGAAACACCCGATCCGGATTGAGTACAAGGATCAATACGCAAAGCAGGGAGCCAACCATTCATTCTCATTAATAATAGATTAGCAAGTTATCATTTTCACTCGCGCGCTGAGCGGAAATGTGTCCGATGCTATCAGCTGCGGTTGTTTTACTGAAACTTGTCCATTAACTGGGTTTTAGACCTTTTACAGGATTTTGCTTTCAATTAACTCTACATCAAGCCAGTCATTTTGCTCTGTCGGTTCAATATCTCCAGTTTCCTTCATTAACATGCACAATTCCCTCGCTAAAACCCCAGGCATTGGCATCTGCAGCAATGGCAACGGCAATGGGTATTCTTTCAGGCAAAGTGACGAATGGCTGTGAAAGATGTCTGAAATGAAACTTATCAACAATTTGCTTTTGCAGGACTTGAGAGAGAGAGAGAGAAACACAGAATTCAATGGGCCGAAGAACGGAGATAAACAAATGATCAGATAAGTGGGGAACTAAAAAAAAAAAGAAAAAAAAGAAGGAAAAACAATTCCCACTGGGAATTTGTTCACTAAGTGATCATGGTGTTAGGCTGCTGTTGAGTGCGCCACTTTCTAACGTTATTAAATTATTTAGGAGAATGTGCGGAACACAAATTCTGAGCACAATTATGCATTTCCCTCTGTGAGGAGCATTAAAGTAATGGCTTTCCTCTTAAGACACTGCTGGAGAATTATCTTAAAGGAATAGTTCAGCTAAAATGAAAATTCATTTCACTCATATTGCTCCAAACCTTCTTCTGTGGAAAACAAAAAGATGAAGAATATCTTGAATGCTCAAGTAAATTAAACTCAAGTAAATGAGAACTGAGGCTGTCATGTTTCAAAATGCCAAAAAGAGCACTACAAAAGGTCCCTACAAAGTAGTCACATAGTTCAAGTCCTCTGAAGTTTTATGTGAGAGACAGAAAAATTTAAGTCATTATTCACAGACAAGTTAACAGCTAGAAACTCAAGAACTGATTGGAAAAACTTGCATTT
>JAHKKF010519840.1:17019-29688 GCA_019740295.1 Labeo calbasu | reverse complement strand
GCATTACGTTCAAAGATGTCTAGTAAATCTAGTAAAGATGAATGGAAATCTGGCAACATTTTATTACGTTGGTTGTTGCATGTATCACGGCTGTTCGGTAAGAAATGTCAGCTGAGTTGTGCGAAAAGGTTAATGTTTTACTGCATTTTTGAAAATAACGTACCACCTACTCATAACCCCATACTAAAAACGCATTTGCTAATGCAACTGTGCTATTTTAGCACGTTTCTACAAGCTTTTGAGCTCATATCATGACTCATGTATCACTGGATATGACCTGAGAATTCCGCATCACAACTGCCACGATATACCAGGTGAGCTACCGAAAACAAACCCCATGTCAGAAAAAATATATGTCATATATAAGGAGCTGGCTATGTGTTGCAAACATCAAAATGTATTCGTTTACAATACGTGACCCTGGACCACAAAGGTCAATTTTTTTAAAATTGAGATTTAAAGCAGAATAAATAAGCTTTCTATTTTTGTTTGTTAAAAAAATCTAAATATTAAAGGAAATCTCCTTTAAATTTATCCAAATGAAGCTCTTAGCAATGCACATTACTAATCGAAAATTAAATTTTGATATATTTACGGTAAGAAATGTACAAAATACATTCATGGAACACATTCTTTGCTTAATACCCTAATGATTTTTGACATAAAAGAAAAAACGATAATTTTGATAGAGAGACGTTTTGCCAATGAGCCTATGTTGTTTGTTTTGGTCTGTTAATCAAGTTATTTTTTGACGCTAAAAGACTGAAAATGGCACACAAGTCTTACAGACTACTTTTATGGTGCCTTTTTTGATGGTTGAATTCATTATAATATAATAAAAGAGTGACCAGCACATAATTCATAACATCCACTTTTGTGTTCCACAGAAGAAAGAAAAAAAGTCAAAACTGACAGAAATGAAGATTAAATAAAGTTCTTACACTGCCTGGGAGTAGAGTACACATGTAGCCACGGAGGAAAAAAATCATTTACTAAAAGAATTGGCTAAATGTTTTCTCATGCGTCTTTGACAAGTTGATGAAAAAAAGAGCTTCCTGGTAATAGAGGTAAGCTGTATCATATGACCAGGCGGTTTAGGGGAGGTTTAGCATTACTTCAGTCTTTAAACCGGTGCCCATCCTGAAGTCTTCAAAGCCTTGACTCATTATCTGTCTTTCCCCACTGTAGACATGATATTGGATCAAAGACAGAGACGGGCAATCATGAGGGAATATCGTTACTACCTCATTACTCGGCCCTCATGATAGAACAATAGAGTTATTCTGCCTCGCGGAGAAAACCTTCCTGTTTAGACAGAGCCATCAATATTAAAACACACACCGGCGCTAGATGCAAGTACATTCCAGCTGGCTTCTCATAGGGCTATTGTTATGTGGAGCACAGAACATCGAAAGCATGCGCACAATAACCCACTATTGGCGAGGGGACAAGAGAAACGCTTGCATGAGAACACAGATAAGTGAGCATAACGGTTGGTTTGCAGGTGGCACCAGGCTGAGAACTGTACTAGAGAGAAGGTACAGAAAGTTCTGGGTGGCTATAAACGCTTAGGGCAGCCAGGCAACATGAAAGATTAAGGAGCCATGAAATATCACCAGATTGGAATTATTTTGAAAGGTTAACCCAAAGTGATCGCCCGAGACCGTTGTAGAGAGCCTCTGGAGTCTGCGCACCACAGGTATGGTGTTACCAAAGGCCACAATTATGACACAAATATAAACGATCATAAGTCTGTCTGCTTTATTTGCTATGACCTGCAAGTAATCTGAGTTAACCCGGCGTTTTTCTCAGAGGACTTATCTAGTGGATGACGACTTTAGGAGAAATTTAGCATTTTAGCTTCAGCTACAGTGGAAGTGAGTAATAGGAATTCCTTCTGAGGTTTACTTAGATTTTTTAACCAGCTTTAAAACTCATGGCTTTTTTGAGTCTTTATCAAAAAAAAAAAAAAAAAAAAAACTACAATCAATCAATCAATGTTTAATGCAAAAAATAAATGGCAAGTTTCATATATACATTTAAATATTTAACAGTGTCATTATATTCCTAATGTTTTAAGAATTTAATTAGATTACAACAAAGGTAATGCAAATGTGAAAATGGGCATAAATGAGAATGCACAGTTGCATAACCAATATTGGCCAATACTGCTAAATTAAAAAGCCACTAATACTGGCCAATAACCAATATATCAAACATCCATTGTTCTTACCAAATAAAGAATATTTCATATTTCAGTACCACACAGTCCTGCTGCTGTATATTAAATGAGTGTGCACATGTACTGATTTTGAAAGTCTTTTTCATCTTCATGCATAAACAGCTCCGGGAGAGCTCAGAGGAGGGAGGCAGTGCGCTGTTAAAGCTGTTAGTTAAAGGGCAGCCGTCACCTTGGCACAGCCTGTGCCATTGACTGGCGGGTGGGCAGAGAAAAGCTTAAGTGCCCCCCGGGGGATGGACGCGAAACGCCGATGTAGGATTGGAGAGGAGATCAGTGGCTAGATGCTGGATCAATGGGGACCCGTTATGGGTTACGTCATCCATCACAGTCAAAGCCCCTCTGACCCACACTAACCAAATTAATGCAGCTTCCCAAGATAAAGGCCCCCTTCAAGCCCACCCATTCACGACTTACACATCTTTACCTACGCCCTTTTCTACAAGTCTGGAGCATTTAAACTTTCACACCATGTGTCAGGAGAAAATTTAATTACAGTCCCTTTGGAATCTAAACACAAATGAGCCTGGACTTGACTGGGACGTTCATTAAAATGAATTCACCACAGCAGATCCACTAGCACACACACACACACACACACACACACACACACACACACACACACACACAAAAACACGTTTTGCACAGAGCAACTTCTGGATGTTTTGCAAAAAAACATATGCAAACAATGACAGAGAAGTAATTTATGGGTGAACTATCCCTTTATCTTTAAATATATTAGTGTGTGCCTATAGTCAATCCAATATATAGGCAGCAAAAGTACCTAACCTATAAACAGTCTGGCCAAGGTTACCCAAACAGGTAACCTAATATAAATGCTCTTCAAGTTTCGGGAAGCAGCGTCCCACAACGATGAGGGGAAAAAAATGCTTCACTCGAGGGAGATACAAAATATTCTACTCCAGGCACCATGAACTGAACATGTGGTGCATATTTCTGCAAGAATGTTACAACAGAGCTGTTTAGAAGAGCAACTCACGAAATTCAGAAGAGGATCAACATGAAATGCGGTTCATATTGCCAGGCTGCCCAATCCTGGAGGCCTGTGCAAGCCAAGTGTGTGGGTCACATTGTACAAGAACAAAGAACATTAGTCATTGACAATTATGGGGTCAGTACAAAAGGGACAGAAAAAAAGGTTATGATGGGAGTCAGTGGAGGATGAGGAGAAGCCAGCTTTAATGCAGATGAGAAGCAGGGGACGTGAATTCCCCACAACAAAATGTCATAAGCTCTCAGACGCAAGTCTGTACTAATGTGATTAGCTGCTCATGTCTGTGATTACATAAAAACGCTTTATGGATATTAACAAGCCGAAGTGCCCCCACAACCCTCATCTCAAATGCTATACAGAGGCTCTTGGTGAAGATTCTTGACAATGCAGCAACTTCTTGAAAATGTGCACTGTGCATGTTTTCTCACTGCATGGTACAGATTTGTTCTGACATGGTGTGCACATAGAGATACAGAAAAAATCTTGTTAAGTAGAACAACATACAGTAAGGTCCAAAAGTCTAAGACCACTACAGAAAATAAGAAATACACTAATATTACAAGTCTGGTCAACAGATATTAAATTCTGCATTATTTTGTCAAAATAAATTAAAAACTAAAATCAATCATTTTAAATGCTATACGTGAATTTAGGCATAAAGTGAATATCATAATAAATATTACAACACTGAGATCTGCTAAACATTACATTTAAAAGTGTTATTAAATTAGTGTTAAAGTAAAGTGAATAAATTCATTTTAAATATTAACTTCAAGTATAAATAATACTATAAAGTCTAAATGTTTTTTTGTTTTTTTTTAAATGCACAAAACAATCCTTTCTTTTCTGCATTTCTCTCTCTTTTTTTCAATCGAGCTTTCTAATAGACCTAACTTTGTATATTACAAAATTGTTGGCTTTTTGAAAAATTGCTTGTTCCTCTATTCTCACCTATGATCCAATTAGCCTATTCTTCATTCATTAAAATAAATAAATTAATTAATTAATTAATAAACCTAAAATAAAATACAATTTTTTGAGGTTTAAATTAGCTTTGAAATCTTGCAAAAAATCTAAATATTGAGAAAATTCCCTTTAAATTTGTCCGAATTAAGGTTTTATCAATGCATGTTACTAATCAAAAATTGACATATCTACGGCAGGAAATTTACAAAACATCTTCATGGAACATGATCTTTACTTAATATCCTAATGATTTTTGGCATAGAAGAAAAATCGCAAATTTTGACTCTACAAATATACCCGTGCGACTTATAACTGGTTTTGTGGTCCAGGGTCACATATGACATCAAAATGCACCGGTGATCATGTGATGCATGCTGGTACTGCAGGCTTTAATCTCGCCTTGACGATGAGGTCGTTCTCACAGCAGCGATATTATAAGGTGTAAGTGGCGTGGGAAGATGACATCTTCACACGTATGATGGTACAAATAGCTTTTATGGCTGCCCTTCAGTCAAGGACACTGGATGATCTTGTCATCAGATGACAGCGCTGTATCCTGGCCACGGCTGAGAGTTTGGGGACCAGCCTCCAGCCCTGCGATCGACCGCCGTAATTAAGCTATTAATCTCACATCATTAACCTCCGCTGACCAGTCCTTTAATTCATTGCTGTGATATTGCCATTCTGCCTTACGCAAACCTTCTGCTCTCTCCGTTTCTCCTTTTCGCCATCTCTCCTCTGGTGTCTGTCATTGAAGGATCACAGCTGGGGACTAACAAAATTACCTTGCAAGTGCCACTCGATTGAGGATACGGTTACTTTTAATTAAAAAGAATCAATTTCTATTCCTGTCAATTTCACTCAGTGACCATATGGACACTTGAAAACACAATCCAATTTGCTGCCGACCACCCAGTCGGCCCTGCCCAGCCCGCCGGGAAAACAATAGCTTGCTTAATTGATTTATAGAGGTGGTTTTCTACATTGTGCTCCAAGATAAAATGTAAAGGGTCCTCATTTACAAGCGTTTCACAATACTTAAGTGCTCCTCTAACAGTAGCCCATATGTGTGGGTTGTCATTTAAACACACACAGGATGTTATTTTGTACCGAGTACAAAGAATTAGCTCGACTAGGAGAAAAATTAAAGCTTTCCCTTTGACTTTCAGATGGGATATTAAGGCACCTTGAGTTTGTCCTCAAAGAACTGAATTATCACAAACCTTCTTGCCATTAGAGAGCAGGGAGTGATAGGACGGAAAGAGGATCGATATATGGACAGATGGCTGCAAACTGCCTCTCGCAACATATAGAGACAAATAGCATCAGAAAAATTCCACTGCAAATGGAGAAAAAAAAAAAGTTTGACAAGTTCAGCTAAATCAGATAAATGCAACGAGACCTTGAAGAAACCTTGTACTAGCACATTTTAGCAGCATCCTTTAGAAATGCTGTATGAAGGCCTGTAGGTCCAGTAAGACATTAAACAACATTAAAAGTACGCTTGTAGTTTCCAAAAGCGTGTGCGACTAAAAGTTGTGATGAACTGCTAACTTAACTACATTTTTCAATAGTATGACCGTAGGCTGTTTTAAACAAAATAGCTGTTCACGCAACATGAAAGCTATTTTTCTTAAAACAACATGAACAACAAAAAACCCACAACTTGTTTTGTAACACTGTAGTGCATGTACAAGTTTACAGTCAAGAGATTCAAGGTAATGCTCAAACATGCTCATCTACTTTGTCTATGCTCTCTTCCAAATGAAGCATTGGGAGGTCCAATTAATTTTAGTGTATGGTCCTGTTCAAGTGGTTCATTTAAATGTACCAGTTCAAAAAAACGATACACAATTTGTTTCAGTTCAACCTCTGTAGCAATTTATGTCTTCTTTTTTGTTCTGTTATAAAAATAATGCTCCTTTTCAATACATAAATTGTGCTGTTTTCAGAGGTTGCAAGATAAACACTAGCGTCGTTTTATAATAATTTGACAATGTGAAGAAAAAAGTTTCCCTGTTTCCCAAACATAACCTTACATGCTTTGAAACAACCTATATTGTATAAAGTGCTATATAAATACAGGTGATCTGTAGGAATATGTGCATAAAATACCATCTATGTTTGCTACTGTCCACCATGTTAGCTTTACTGGGTAACACAGTCGACAGGTAACTGAGCATATGGCATGTTTTGAAATATATTTTCATAAACAAAAGATAAGTTTTAGTTAAATTGTCTTGCTAAAATTTGCATTTGTGTAACACTGTTGAGAGTCAATTAATCCACCCGTGATTTGAAAATCATTTTTGAACAAAAGATATGGCTTAGATATGTGATTGGGAAAAATATAATTGTGTACTAGAAAATTAAGCATCAGGGCTTTAAATTGATGAAAATATATAAAAAAAAAATACTACACAGACATGGGATGTACCCACAATTATAGAATGACCCACTAGCTGACTAGCTATCTAGCTACATAAAAATCTGTCACTTTGAATTTCAGCTTATTTCTTACAATTAGAGGCAAAACTTAGCATCTCCAATTTATCATTTTAGACAGTTACTAATTAGTTTACTTCGCTCAGCTGAGAGAAAGCCCACTTCTTAAAGACCAAAATGACTTTGAAAAGGCTGTTATATAAACCCTAGACACCACGTCTGGAGGAAGCAGTTATGAAGAAGACCCCAATCAAGCAATCTGGGTGGCTTTAAATCACACAAATGAGACATAACCACCTAAACAAGACTTGAGGAACAGCCCTCGGTCTCCTCGCAGGAGCTCCTGTGCAATCTGAGTAATCTTGACTTCTTTGAGCATTCAGAATAAGAAAGTGCCTTAATTTTTCATCCGTCTGATTTAGGTAGGATCTGTTACCATGGTGATCAACGTTCGCAACGCCCCACCCTGTAGTTCTGGCTCCACTGCCCTATAATTCAGAGCGTTGCAAAGCCAGTTCTTTCATGTTTAGCAACTCAGCCCTCTCTGATTACAGACAACAACACAAAAAAAGAGCATTCGCGGTAGTCAATATTTAACCTCCCCTCTATTTTTAAAGTTTTATTTGTTTGAACCATCTTTACAAAGTATTTATACCAAAGACACATCCCTGTAAAGCACAATCACATTAGGATTTAGGTGTCTGAAACCTTAAGTATAGTCAAACCTAGAGCAAAGCTCCTGGAGACTCATTCTCAAACCATCAACAGCACCTACAGCAGCTGGTCTACAGCAGCATGTGATGACACTAATGAGGTTGCTGTGTTAATGCGCTAGACATGAACATGCAGAACACTCAAGAAAAAACACAAAACTCATGATAGGAATAAGCAAAAAGATGTAAAGGTTGTGACAACAGTGTGACAAGGACTGCCTTTATTCAGGTTTGGCGTGAAGTCAAAATAAAACGTGTTTGTAACCCGTTTTACTTCCGTAATGTGATGTTTTTCATTGGGATGCACTGATATTAAAATCCAAACCAATAATTATTTTCACGTTATTGGTAACTGATAAATAGTCCATATAAAAATAAAAATCTACACTCTTTTATTCTAAACAAATTTAAAAATAAAACCCAAAAAAATCAATCATTTTACATGTTTATTTTACATATTTAAATCTTTAGTGAATTCAGGCACTGAAGCATTATAATGTATAGTATGAAAAATAGATTTGCATTTTCAGATGATCAATTATCAATGTTTTTAAAGGTTAACTTCAGACAAATGTTAGATGATAGCAAAGGTAATTGAACATAAAAAAGGACAAATAAGCATGAACAATTAAAGGAGATATTCATTTCCAGAACAAAAATGTACAGATAATTTACTCACCCCATTGTCATCCAAGATGTTCATGTCTATCTTTCTTCAGTCATAAAGAAATTATGTTTTTTGAAGCAAATATTTCAGGATTTTTCTCCATATAGTGGACTTCAATGGTGCCTGCGAGTTTAAACTTCCAAAATGCAGTTTAAATTTTAAATGCAGCTTCAAAGGGCTCTAAACAAAGAAGGGTCTTATCTAGCAAAACGATCAGTTATTTTCTAAAAAACAATTTTTTAAAAATTACAATTTATATTGTATATGCTCATCATCTAGCTCTGTGTGAACTGCGTGCATTCCGGGTCAATACAGGTATGTCGAAAAACTCCCATCTCATTTTCTCCTCCAACTTCAATCGTCCAACAATGCTGCAGAAGTACCGACCCAGTGTTTACAAAGTGAATGCGCAAGGAGGGTCAAACACCCTTTACAAAAAATTTAAAACAGAGATGTAAGACGATTTTGAAGTCGGAAAGGAAAATGTGATAGGACTTTTGACATACCCTAACTGTCATGAACCGGAATGCACAGAGTTCACGCAGAACTAGACAAGACGAGCATTTGAGGTTAAAAAGTATATAAACTGTCACTTTTTTTATTTTTTTTTTTTAGAAAATAACCAATCGTTTCACTAGATAAGACCCTTGACTGGGATCGATTAGTGCCCTTTGGAAGCTGCATTTAAACTGCATTTTGGAAGTGCAAACTCTCAAGCACCATAGACGTCCACTACATGGATAACATTCCCGAATTTTTTTTCCTAAAAAACAATTTCTTTTACGACTGAAGAAAGTCATGAACATCTTAGATGACAAGGCGGTGAGTAAATTATCTGTACATTTTGGAAGTGAACTTCTTTAAATATCCAATGTCAGCCAATACAATAAACATACTGAACAATAACTGATATACTGTGCAACTGTATTCACCTTCTTTTTATTTATTTTTAAAGATTTATTTTTGGACTTTTTACCTTTATTGTGATTGGACAGTACTGCTACTTGTCACAGCACTTACTGTACATATAACTGTTAATTTGCTGATTTAATTGCTTCTATTGTCCTCATTTATAAGCAATTTGGAAAAAAGTGTCTGCTAAATAATTAAATGTAAAAGCAGATTTAATTGACAATTTCCCATCAAATGTTTTATTTGCAAAAGAAAGACTGATTTGATGGTGTTTCAGATAAACACTTGAAATACTAAAGTGATTCTTTACATTTTTTGAAATGTAGACAGAGTTTCTTTGCATCAGAGATCGTTTTGAAAAAAGAAGAGGCAGGATTTTCAATCACAAAGGCTTTGCGACTTTGAAAGTGGCAAAAGGAGTCAAGAGAAGAAGCTTCAAGGTTACTCTTATGCTAGCGCCGCCTCTGAACGGCTGAAAGATTTAAAGGTTAAACGAAGCAAGTGAAAAAGAAAGACAGCGAGCGAGCCCATGCGAGAGAGAGAGGCCTAATGGAATTACAACAGCCTTGTGACAGCGGTGCAGACGGGTCACATGGTGAATTAAATGGCTCTCTGACCCATGCCAGAACTGAGCCTTGACCCCCGCTCGACCCATGGCACCCACAACATTGCCATGTCATTCACGGTGCATCTCAGCGATCCACACACTCATTCACAAGGACAATAAAGCAGAGAACTGCTTTCTGATCAACGGCTACATCGAAATGCATCGCTCATCCAAAAGTAAGGGAAAGCTCAGGTGAACGGTTTGTTTGAATTTCGGGTTCATATCGTGCTACGTGAGTGAAGCATTAGTGTGTTCGCTCATGCCTGCAAACAATTCCACAATGCGACGCACTTACAATTTCACAAAGCACAGGAAAAGGCACAGGAAAAATGACTAGTCAGCTGAAGTGTTGTACTTACTGTCTGCCTGAGAGGAGAATTGCACGCAGCTCAGCAGTAGCAGAAGAGGAAGCCCAACGGGCAGGAGGGGCACGGACGTGCAAATATTAGGCACCATGTTCCAGGTTGGCACTGCTCCCCCTTGGTCCCCGCTCTGCTCTCGCAGCTCTCACGCAATCATAGACTAAATCCTGAAGAAACAGAGAAAAATACATGTTAGCATTTGATTCAAGGAAGGACAACCAGGCATGTACACTATCGGGTGCGGGCGTGATGAATTGAGTGGTCTGTCTAGGGGCAACAGGGTTAATGAGGTAAGCAAATGCTCTTTTATCAAAGTAAACTAAACCCATAATCTGCTGCCGGATAGCTAAATATCAAAAGGACAGGAGAGGATTGGGAATTCCCAATAACCGGCCGACACTAAAGGTGCCCATTAAGATTGTAAAGTAGCTCTGTACAGATGGCTCTGGATCTCCTGAAGTGTGGCGGTAATACAGTATAGCCACACATACACGCA
Organism: Labeo calbasu; assembly: GCA_019740295.1. Lineage (NCBI taxonomy): Eukaryota > Metazoa > Chordata > Actinopteri > Cypriniformes > Cyprinidae > Labeo > Labeo calbasu. Next base: position 19,266 of record JAHKKF010519840.1, on the reverse strand, counting down.
CACACAGTTCCCCAAGGATGAATGCTGGTTTAAATCAGCGCTCACAACATCCGAAGACTATGAAACTGCCAGGATAAAGGGGAAGTTATGTCGAAACTGCAGCTTGTCGAGCTAAGCTGCTCAAATTTAAAGTAATTAAACTTGTCACGCTAACTTTTCTCTACAAGTTACTGACATAAAGTCAAAAAATACACTGAAGGGCAATGTGTTATGGGTAAAACCATATACAGTAAAGGGTTTTGAATGTACGGTGTTACTTTACTCTTTTTGTAATGTCAAATTAGATGTAACATTTTAAATATATATATATATTTTTATCTTGTCATGCTTTAAAGAAGTACACTTATTTTGATATGCTGACTAACATAGTAAAGCACATGAAGTATGATTATAATTTGAACTTTAGTTAGTTTTAATATTACATTTAAAATTAATATACACTGCCATTCACAAGCTTGGGATCAGTAAGAAGTTCCATTTATTTAATCAAAAATACAGAAAAAAAAGTAATATTATGAAATATTACTGCAAGTAAAATATAATTTGTTTCTGTGATGCACAGCTGAATTTTCATCAACCATTGCTCCAGTCTTCAGTGTCACAAGACCCTTCAGAAATCATTATAATATGTTAATTTATTAGCAATATTAGAAACAACTGTGCTGCTATTTTTTTTTTTTTTTTTTCAGAATTCTTTGTTGAATTAAAAGTGAAAAAGAACAGCATTTATTAAAAATAGAAATCCTTTCTAACAATATACGGCTTTACCTCCACTATTTATCAATTTAACACATCACATACAGGTTTCAATAGGCATGACATTAAAATATTTTTGGTTTACCAAAACTGCTTGTCAGTACATTCAGCAGAACACTTTTAGCATGTATCAAAGACAATAGAAGGAATTATCAAATTATATATTGACATTCTTAAGTGGGTCAAAAAGCACTCTAATGTTCAGATAATTGGAGGTATTACAGATTTAAACTATAATATATTTTAATTTAACAGCAATTAACATGTAATTAGCTGTCCGAAAACATTACGTCTACTACTCTGACATCAATGCGTTCACTTGTCTGATCATATCCATGTTAATTTCCACTGTGTGAGTGGCCGATTGTTTCAACAAACAAGAATGTGAATAGGACAGAAACAAAGGCTCAAGTATCTCGCAAGGTGAGAAATACTCAATTCACCTGAGGAGGTGTTGACTAGCCAATTATTAACACGCTGATTTCGGATGCACGTTGGATGCGTGCTGATATGCCTGGCTGCCGTGTTTGTAAGATGGTGCCAAACGAAACAATGAACAAACAGATCCTAACAGGGAGGTGTTTAAAGAGTGTTTATTTTTTCAAGCAAAAGGCTTTTTGTTAATCTTTCTTGACAAGAGAGTTTGTGTTCTAAAATAACAAGAGACGACGTACATGTTGAGTCATAGCTCAGTTATACCAAAACACCTGGAGGGGTTTCAGCACTGCAGCAATCATTCTAGTAATAAGCCTTCACTACCTTTGGAGCCATATCAAAAAAGAGCAGTTGATTAGGTCACCAATAGAGAGGAAAAAGCGAGACGAGCATTACGCTTCAAGCATGACCTACATTTGGAAAACACTGGCAGGATTAGCCAACTGATCCACTTTTTTAATACATACCTCTAAGTCAAAAACCAATCATTTAAAACCCGCCTCCCAATCACAGAGCACTTGCACCATGCCTGACTTGTTTGTTCGTACCAGGGTTATGGAGAGTACGAGTAAATAAACTGATAACAACACAAAAAGCAGAGAGAACTTGCACACCAAGTGAGATTTACCCAAGGAGCAGCGCTATTGCGCAATAAACCTAAATCAAACAGCCATCAATCTCACGACGCTGTTGAAAAGTCACGGTTTCGTTTTAGAAAACTAGGCTACTAGAGTGCATTACTCAAATTTATTGTGTTTTTAGCATGAATCCAGTAGATTATTAAGGATTAGGATCTGAATAAGGATCATCATTAAACAAATGCCACTTGCAGTTATTCATGTGCATCTCTTATCACGTGAGGTCACATGAATACTGACGTCTGTGTTTAAATGCTCATACTTACAGATAGCTTCAGCAAAAATGTAGCAGGAGCACAAAAAATGTACACAAGAGACAATTCATATAAAATAAAATAAAATAAAATAAAATAAAATAAAATAAAATAAAATAAAATAAAATAAAATAAAATAAAATAAAATAAAATAAAATAAAATA
>JAHKKF010519840.1:3360-16969 GCA_019740295.1 Labeo calbasu | reverse complement strand
ATAAAATAAAATAAAATAAAATAAAATAAAATAAAATAAAATAAAATAAAATAAAATAAAATAAAATAAAATAAAATAAAATAAAATAAAAAAATATAAAAAAATAACTGATGCATTTTAGGATTTATATTATTATTATGGAATTATTGCCATAAAGAATTAATCACATTTTCCTTTTCAAGTTCTCAATTACATAATAGACAAATATTAATTAAAAGAAAAAAATCCAATTCTCATTAATGTAACACGAAAATACTGAAAATCATGAAAATACATAAAATACATGGAAATTTTCCTGTCCAGACAAAAAGATTTATTTAAGTAAAATTTGCATAATATACACTTCTTAATTTAAGATTTTTATAATTTTATGTTTTATTTATTTATTTATTTATTTCCTATTTATTTATTTTTGTATTATTGCCATGAAAATTAAGCACATTTCCCTTTTCAAGTTCTAATTTAAAAACATTTATTAATTAAATCCAATTCTCATTAATGTAACGCAAAAGTAGTTAGTAGAATGTGACTATCAAAATGAAGGGTAACCAATTCTTTTACTGACCTTTAACTTGCAGGTAATACAAACTCACACATTACACTACAGATCAATCCGTGGCTAGCAATTTTGCATTGTGACATGCTAATATGGCATCGTAACTAAGCAAAGGTTCATTACTCCTGCCTCTGCTGACAATCTCATCAGCGTGAACGTCCCAGGAATCTCGTCTTAGGTTCGCTGTGTTCCTATCATCGAGGATAAATAAACACTTCTCTCCTTGTCACTCTTTAGGCACATCTCCTTCCAGCCGCTCCGACACCAGTGATTGCCTTTCCCTTAATGGCTCATCCAGAGATAAAGACAACAGGAGATCTATGGCAGAGCCTTGTGTAGACAACCTTATTGACGTCTTTAGGGAAGATAAAGCTGAGTCCTTACGACAAGACCTGTGTTGAAGAAAATTGCACGACACCATAAACGGCACGGGCCACGGCTCCTGGTTTAGCCTGGTTTGTAATTCTGACTACAGCACTGATGTTTAAGTTTAATCTTTCATACTTTGACAAGTTTATAAAACACATGACCCAAGAGAAAGTCCTAGATAACTTTGAGAGCAAACAGGAGACGGTAAATCTGATGAAATCAAATAAAAGTGGAAGGTAAGCAAATTACTTGGTGCTACGCTTCATGTGGGAGACGGTTTCGCTTGACATAGACATCTGCACTGCAAAACAACAACAACATGCTCGAGTCCATCTTATAACAACCTTTTGTGCTCACAAGCTTTCCGATAAACGATTCTTTCAGAGTGGCAACATCAAGCAAATGTAAATTAGCAAAATAATGTAAAAAAGTAATTCAAAACAAACTAGCATTTTATGAAGAAAATGCTTGTGCCAAAACATGCCACCATAATACCAGGATGGTTGCCAGGGTACTATGCGGCTGCTATTGTGTTCTGGATGGATGCTCACTGGCCCAAGGGAAAGTCATTTATTTTCACATTTTTAGACAAAACAGTACAATTTTTATATCGTTACATTCAAAATAGTGATTCTTTCTAAGCAAGACCAAGACCACTAGAATATTTCTAGATCTATTGGTGTAACATGCTTGACATTTAAACTCTTTCACTGCGTGTTTATATATCTCCATGAAAAGTTCTTTGTTTACATTAAAGTAATACATTAAGCCCTCAAGTACAGTGTGATGGAAAGTAATATGACTCATATGAAAAACGCATAGGCCTGGAGTATTGACACGCCAACAGTACACGTGAGACGCAAATAGAAGAGCCACCCTTAAGGTCTCTTTTGTGAGCGAATGACCAAATGCTCCCTCAAGTCCTTTCCGTCGTGAAGCGAACCTGCAATCACATTTGACACTTAGATAGATGGCATCAGATGTGGTGACAGCTCACTCATTTATTCAGTATAAACGCCAATAAAAAGGAGCAAAAGCTCTCTGAATAAGACATAACCAAGAGATTTACTGTCATATTTTGAAGATTACCAAAAGGCTTCTCATTCCTTCCTGCAGCCACAAATCAATCGCAGAGTAATTCAACAGAAATGAGATGTACTACACACACAGAGAAACACACACTGATGTGGAATTCGCTGTTGAGTTATTATTGATATCACAGCATGAAGCATAGGTGTAAATGCATTGTGCAAAGAGGTTTTGTGAACAAAAAATCATTTATCTAATGACAATGCCAAATATGACCCAAGATACACAACCTCACATTGGGGCTTCAATAGATGTAACAGTGCATAAGTACTAAGACTGCTGTAAGCAAAAGCTACCTGAAATTGGGCTCTGAAGTTGGAAGTTAGCTGAATGTATCTAAAGGTTCTTGCCAGCACTTCAACCTTCAATTACTTCTTAAACTTAAAAACAAACAAACACAAAAGTATACCAAGAGATAATGAGTCAACTACATGCTTGATGTACAGCAGGTTATTTTTGCTGAACACTGCAAAGAACCTCAGCTGATTATAAACCTGGAGTCGAACACAAAACAAGCTCAATCAAAGTCGAAAGCACTACGTACACGACAAAGAAACACAATGCCTCTGAATCCCCCACAGCCTGCTAAGTTTACCCTCAGCATCGGCACCGGTGCTCAATCCACACACAAACAAACAGAAGGCATGTCAACAGAGACCTGTGACACCTGAATCAATACTGCCGGAGACTAGATAAGCACGTCTTGACAATGAAACACTTCATTAAAACAAAATGCTTCTTAAAAATGGAATCTGACATTTTTTAAGTAGTTTTCATTTGTGAAAGTAGTGAATCTTCACAAAATCTGTCAAAAACATATTCCCTGATGTTTTTTTTAGCATCTGCAAGACATATTTTTCAGATTGTTTGCTCATCTGCAATACGTCTATAGGATGTTTCCTATCAGATGTCAAATAGACGTCTATTAGATGTCTTTATGTTTAGAATTTAGAATGTATGTAAAACTGACATCTTACAGACGTCTACCAGATGTTTGTACACAGCAGATGCTTTCCAGATCAAGTAATCTTTAACAGACATCTTGCAAATGTATGTGTGCTTGTCTGTGTTTTGACTCATAATTTTACCCTAAATCAACAGAAAGTAGAAATAAGCTTGTTTTCAAGACTTTATTTATTTATTTATTTATTTATTTATTTATTTATTTATTTATTTATTTATTTATTTTTTAATTGTGACATTTTTTTCCTTAGGCTACGTTTACACTATGTGCATTTTCGTTTTAAATTCATTTAAAAATTAAAACTATCCTCGCCTGCACTGGCATTTTTAACTGCATTTCAAAAACATCTCCGTCTACACTATACAACTCAAAAAACGCATGACCATTCATGCAGGTACAACCATAGACATGTATAGGTAGATGCCTTATTATTTAGTCGAATGGTTGAATATTATGGTCAAACGGGGAATCTACCTGTACATATCTATGGGTACAACAATGAACATGATGTTATTGTTTACACGGTCGTCAAGGATATGTAGAGCGGATGTAGGCAGCCACACCATCGTTTTCAAAAGTCTCCGTTTTGGTCCGTTTACACTGAAATGCAACCCCGAAGTTTTCAAACTAAAACGGGGTCTGCAGCATTTTTGAAAGTCTCCATTTTTGAGAGTCGAAAACACTGGAGTAGTGTAAACGATAGGCGTAAGCTTTACTAAAGTTATGCGTTTTAAAACTAAAACGCACTAGTGTAAACATAGCCTTATTCTTTGTTTGATATTGTGAAGCAGTGTGACTCGCCCAACTGTCTGTCATTGGTCAAGCTGCGTGGTCAATGACTGTCAATGACTCCTGAGTCACTGTAGGAGTTTAAAAACTCCTTTAAGAAGAAATGTTGCCAGTAGAACGATATTTCACTTGTGTAGAATCATCAACACCACATCCTCCATCACTGTTGAGGACACAGCATGAGAGCGAGAGCTGCAAAGTCGAACAGCTATCTGAAAACTTAGACCTAATCAATCTTCAGACAAGTGACTCTAAAGAGAGCAGCAGAGACTGGCATAAAGCCTGATGTTAGCAACTACAAATGCAGGTGGTTTTCTTCAAGACTCGAGTCCAGCCCTGAAACACAATCCTATGTAGAAACTCAGGTGGGGCAAGAATTTGGTTTACAATACTGGTTTTCTGGTCACGGTTTGTGACAACATGCTCTTGATAATATGTGAACTTCCTCTGCTTGACTGGAAAGGAATGCAAGACCCATTGTTTTCTATGGGCGTAAGTCCTTCGCTGTGTTAAGACAAAGATGGGATTAACCGTAGGAGGCCTGTTAGCATACACTGCACCGATTTTCAGTCGGGGGAACATTCTAAAGGATGAAAACAGGAGGATTGCCATGGGAAAACAGGTTAACCTGGGAGTCATTATCTCCTCTAATTACGCAGTAAATAAGGCAAATGCGATTTCACAGGTACAACTCATCCATTTACACAGTTGGATATGAAGATCAGACAGTGGAGAAACACCTTATCAGGTTTTAGGTTGCCTCAAGGACTCGCAAACAAGCAAATCTCATAATCAAACCACCATTCATTCCGCAAACCACGCCAAACTTCTGCTTCCTGCTGTGCAAGTCCTACAGGTGTCGGTAAGCGTTGGACTCATCTCGCTGTGGGGTCCGCTGCCTTGCTCTGTTTCTGTCTCTCGGCTCAACAACAGACAGCTGTGGCAGATGGAGCCATATCCCCATCGGTCTCGTGAGGCTCCGGATTTAAAATGTAAAAGAGCAAGCAGCGATTGGGAGGAGGAAGAGGCGATGTCACAGGGCAGCAGACATCAGGGACGGCTGCCATGAGAGCACAAGGCTAATTCAAGCACTAACAGACTTCCTGTCCAAGACAAACCAACAAACCACAGACCGGCGAGGTGGCAAGTGGCTGCTTCTTGAACACGCCTGTAACCAGGGGACAGAATTTAAATGAGGCCCGGCTTCCAAGACACTGGCAGATCAGACTCGATATGGGTTATTAGCTGCCTTTCTGAAGAGAAACCAACATGGAGGCAAGCTGGGCAGCTCCATTAGCATTCAGGGGTGAATCATACAAACCTGTAGCGCTGCTACTCACCGGTGAGAACGACAGGTAAGGGAACGTGTTCTGTTCCCTTATTTCGTGCGGATGAAGTCATTAGTTTCTTTCACTCCAACTTGGCAATGGTTTTAACTAAAAGGGCAGTGCACAGCGAAGCTGAGAGGAAGAAGAGAGGGATTAGCCTGATAGTTGCTTTTCACTGAAACTCTCCACAGCATAAAGGGTTTCTCTGACAGCTTGTGACTCACTTTGACCGCGACAGGCAAATTACCCAGGGTTTCACTTGAAAGGAACGAGATCAAAAGAGCCACCATGGCCTCCGTCTCCAAAGCAGAGTCAATGTGCTTTTCTGCAAAATGGGTTTATACTGCCACACGGTTTCCCTCCCGATCAGTGCTATATAAGAATTGAAGGACCGCTTTGAGACAAAAGGCAAAACCTCTCACTTAAATTATAATAACAAGATACCAAAAGAACAACCTGCCAATTGAATTTGAGCTGCTGTACTCCAGAAAAGTCAAAAGTGATTGAGGAACAAGAGTACGGGACAAGATCAATCACTAAAATGTGCACTTGGTTGACAAGATGAGGCACTGAACCACAAACACACCTGCTAACTTTGAGTTGCACATCATGTGCATTAGGGATGGCACACAAAGGTTGACTACTGATAACCCTAGATCTTTTTTGAGCGCCCCCCCACTGTTCCCCAAGTTAAGAATAATTCTAAAAATGTCCTCTTGTCATCCAAGAGGTTCATGTCTTTCTTTCCTCAGTCGATAAGAAATTATATTTCTTGTGGAAAACATTTCAGGATTTATCTCCATATAGTGGACTTCAATGGTGCCCCCAAGTTTGAACCAAAATGCAGTTAAATGCAGCTTTAAATGGCTTTAAATGATCCCAGTCGAGGAAGAAGGGTCTTATCTAGCGAAACGACTGGTCATCTTCGAAACAAATCGACAATTTATTTACTTTTTAACCTCGTCTTATTTTTTCCCGGTTCAAGACAGGGTATGTCGAAAAACTCCCATCTCATTTTCTCCTCCAACTTCAAAATCATCCTACATCGCTGCAGAAGAACTGACCCAGTATTTACAAAAAGAACATGCAAAGAAGATCAAACGCCCTTCCCAAAAAAAAACTAAAACAGCAATGTAGGATGATTTTAAAGTTGAAGAAGAAAACAAGATGGGAGTTTTTCGACATACCCTAACTGTATTGACCCGGATTGCACATACTACACATTAGAGGTTAAAAATTACATAAATTGTCAACTTGTTTCAAGAATGACCGATCATTTCGCTAGATAAGGGCCTCCTTCTTCGGGTAGATGATTTAGAGCCATTTGAAGCTGCATTTAAACTGCATTTTGTAAGTTCAAACTTGGGGGCAGTATTGAAGTCCACTATACGGAAATAATTCCTGAAATAATTTCCTCAAAAAACAATCTCTTTATGACTGCAGAAAGAAAGACGTGAACATCTTGGATGACAAGGGGGTGAGTAAATTATCTGTACATTTTTGTTCTGGAAGTGAACTTCTCCTTTAAGACCCTAAATTAAGTCCTGTTCCACATTGTCCAGCTCAAGGGTGTCCAATCCGACTAAAAAAAGAATTTCGCTCCAATCCTACTTAAACACACCTAAATCAGCTAATCAGGTTCTTCAGGCTTATAAGAAACTTCCAGGCAAGTGTGTTTGGGCAGATTGGAGGAAACCTCAGCAGGACATTGACCCTCCATGACCGCTGGACTAGCTGTTTTTGAAAATAAAAATGCACAAAAAACTTCTAGTTGGGGTCACGTAAACCCAAACAATCCACAGTGATCATACCAGACAGACAGATTTGAAAGATATATAGTTGTTCATTAGTACCTCAAAGACAGACTCTGCTTAATATTTCACCTTGAAGACCTCAGTGTTGTCGGTAAAGGGACGACCGTCTGTTTAGCTGACAGCCGACATCTGACAACATCCTCCCTATTTTCAGTTTGAGATGCTGTGAATCTTGAGGGTAAAGACTATTTCACATCTCAGCCATTACCTGGCAAAAATAGAAATCCTTCCATCTGCTTGGCCGAGACATGTCGGCACTGTAATGTGTCGCATGAAATAGATTGTCCGGAACCTGACATAAAATCCATCTTGTTTAGGTCATCCATCTACTGCTTCGCTATCTATCTCCCGCCTCTTCCACACTGTCTAGACCTCCTTTTCCCACTCGGTCCTTTTCGATTTTCATCCTTCTGCACTACATGCACCCACCCCCTCACCCCCCGCTGTGGCTGCAGGGTGGATGTACCTGCTGTAAAAACAGTTCTCAGACTATCAATTACCTTTTCAACAGACACGCAATGTTGGCCCCCGTCTCAAAACAGGTTCTGCAGCTCTGCCAGCAGAACAACATGCACAGACTCATGCCGAAGCAAACACAGTTCATGAGAAACACCCACATTTACTTATGAACACCAGGCTGTATGCATCACTGCACTATGTACATATACCGCATGTAAAAAAAAGTCAAGGTACGACACTCCACATTGTATAAAATGAACGAGAACACAGATATGTGAGCTGAAGCAAATAAATGTGTCATCGGACACTCTTTGTTTGGGGCTGCTCAATGGACCTAACATGAGACGAAGAAAGTCATAAAATGTCCGAGATGTCTTTGTGTCACACTAAGCTGATTTTAGCTCTCAGAGACAGGGAGTTGTCCGCATCCCAGCTATGGTGTTCACATGGTTTAGTGTCTTGCAGCCCAAAATGTCAATGTTAATTAGGATCTGATTATCCAGTTTTGTTTGAGGAAGCCTCATGTCAGTAAGTGACAGAATCCCACCCATCAACATAAAGGACATCTTGTCTCATCGTTATCCAGTCCAAAGTGGAATAATGAATTTAAAAAAGGAACAGAATTAAATGCAAATATGACACCTAAAGATATTTAACTATAAAATAAAAGCAATACTAAGAAGTCTACTTCATTGGTAAATGAATCAATGGCACAGCACTTATTTTTGTTTGGATATATTGACTTATATATTTACTTATTTACTTACGTATTAAAAAATACATTTAAAAAAAAATGCAGTTCATACAACGACCTAAATATGCTTCTTCTTTGATTCTTCTCCCTTTTTTCTTTAATGTATACTTTATCTTAGACACTCATATCTGTCACAAACAGAATTCAAGGAATACTATAAAGACAACTAATGGACAGCAAATGTCAGCTTAAAGTTTAAGATGACCTCTAAAGTCCAGATAGACCTCCAAAGCACTTATTTAAGCATAAGATACCGCTTTCAGAGCTAAGTCTAGCTGAAAACTCTTGAGATTTAGATATTTGCTCTCTCTTTTAATATGATAGTTGCGTTCCTCACAATCCCTATCTACTCTCTAACAGCTCGCCAGGAAAACTAGCTAAATCACATTTATTTGCTAACGCAGGGGCATCTCCATCAGCAAGAAGATTTACATGGAAACAAACTAAGGATTAGCAATCCCATTAGCAAGCTGAGTCCGTCCGCTGGTTTTTCAGTGCAGGATGTTTTAGCTAAGATAAGATTCATTGAGGGTACTGAGCTGAAAACACAACAATACTGTTCATCATGAATTGCATTGTGGGAGAATCCAGTTATTAATCCTCTCCAGTACATTCATCCAGTGCACGCCATCTGTCGGGTATGGCACCTTTGCACAAAATGCTCTCCCAAATTCTAAAACAATATTGCGTTCGTAGAAGCGCAAAGTGTTTGTTAAGGTAAATGTTGTGAGGTTTTTGTTGTTGGATGTCATTGCCTCAAAATATAATTCATACCCAGAGATACCGAAAACGGAAGATAAAGACATCATGCTAACGAAATGAATTTGTTTTCATTCCCATATCCAAAACAAGTCATCGCATTCCGGGGATCTTGCTGTGCAAAGCATTCTGGGGAGGGGAGGAGGATGACTAAAGCAGAGAAAAGAGCCACTCATCATGAAAACTAATGCTGTTGATACCTAATGACATTGCGGTTGCACGGCGGGGTTGGGGGTGAATTCAATTGTCTAGCAAAGAAATGAAATGTTTTCTCGTTCACAAACAGAGCGTCATATACCCTAAAGGTAATATAAAGCAAATGAACAAACAGCTCTGACAGGTATTATCCTCTCACTATTATTACTTGTGGCTCCCGAGGTGTGTGTGCTTTGGCCAGTATTGTCTACACCTGAAATAATGGCGCTGGGTTTAAAAAAGGTTCGGAAAATTTTGTTCAGCATACCTCCTAAAGGCTTTGCCTTATACAAAGACAAGACTCTTTGCATCACTTTGTGACAGCTGTAATTTTTCAAATCAAAGATCAAATAAAAACTACCAAAAGTATAGCAAGAAGATTTCTATTAATAAAAACCCTGACAAAAGGTTCAGGACAGGATATTTACATATGATCCCTTTCTGACGCACTTTTTTTTTAAACATTTGCGTCTGCCATGACGTAATTGCAAAGTACTGCAATTTGAATTTTAACATGCAGAGTCTAGAGGTCCACTCAAACCACTTATTTAAAGTCTTTAGTCATGCAAAGATCTGGGAATATCACCCATGGACCACTCACTGACCGTTATTACAAACATTTAGAGTCTGCCAAATGGAGATTGTTTCAATCAGCACGTCCATAACAGGATGATTTAGGAGCAAAATGAGTTCCTGTGTATGCAGGGTAATGTCCTCTTTAATAAAGAGGATTTGTGTGGTTATTTCAGATCCATCTCTCATAATATTAAATGTGTCATAAAATTTAATTTGTACCCTTAATAGCGGATTTGACTTTTGCTGTTTGGATGAATATTAACAGGCGTAAAATGCGGATATTTGAGTGCTGAGCTTAGAGTTAGAGACGCATGTTTGAATGCTAATTACCGCTAGGCTCTCAAAGAGAAATTATTTGAACAATAGAGGTAATCACACCCTATTCAATGAAGTGCCGATGACAAAAAGAGAAGCTTTACTCAAACAAAAGACACAATCTTTATACAAAACATTCTTTGAAAGATCGATACCAACTTGTATTGCTCTTCATTTAAGAGCGTGTGGCTAATCACCAAACTATGAGGTCAGTGTTACTACAGCTGTGATGTTTCTCAAATCCAAACATAGCCCTCAGATCACACATGCGCCATTCCAGCCCTGTCTGAGCACATCAGTCGAGCAAAACTGCAACGTCTCACGGTGGCTGCCAGGGACACTAACCAATAATGTACAACAGGGCTCAATAGTAAGGACAGTCTGCTGGCCCGGGACCAGTGAGAAAGCGTGAGAGGCACTTGGCTCTATTGGATCACTACTTTACAATAAATGTTTGAAATAATATCAACAATAATAATACAGTTTTGGACTATGTGCCAAAAGTATTTATAAATATGGTTTTCAATAATACATTATAGCTGTATCATTTCCAGCTGTTGGAAAATAAATAAAAATAAATTATTTACTGTTTATTTATGAAAAATGTAAACTGGCGTAAAAGAGGGTGAAAATAAAATGTGCAATTTGTTGGGCCCAAGTGGAAATGTTGGCAGGTCAAATAAGATCTGAACTACTGGCTCGACCAGGCTAACAGAAAATACATTGCCAAGCCCTGTTTGGGGACTCACAGTGCCTCATTTCCCCATATCCCAAAGACTGGGAATGACCATGACGATACTGTCATATGACCCACTAGACTCCCAACAGAGAAACCATGAAAGAAAATGTGGAAGGCTGAAAAAAAGAAACTCTTAAATGAATATTAATGACATGGGACAGATAAATGGCAAGGAATTTCTTTAAAATTCTGCTAGATATTACACAGCACACATGTTTATATAAACCAGCTAAATGAGGAGGAAAATCTATTCCACTGTCATTTCAAATGTCACTCAACTGGGAAAACAGGTTTATATTATTTGTTTTAGGTTACAGTTATAGTAAAGATTAATTCATTTAATTATACAAAATTACCATTCGAATAACACTTAAATTACACTCATTCTGCTAATAAATAATTCTGCTAAATAAATAAAATAATGAAATTAATGTTTCTACACCCTGAACTTAAAGTGCCACCTTCAACAACTGAAAAAATGTCACCACAAGAGCATTATTTGTCACGTTGTTTGTTGAGGCCTCTGCTCTTTGGTGCGATCCCACACTTTACTGAGAAGAGCAGCTGGCGACACGACTGTGACGGAGTTGTAAAAGAAGAATTTCAGGTCACCAGCCTGTATGTGGGAGGTCAAGAGTGACAGACGAGGGGGTCGGCCACTACCGATAAGACCTAAAACTCCTGTCGGGTTCCTGTTTGCTCATTTTTATGCAGAGGTGGGCAAGTAGATGCAAAGATTAGAGTGGTTTTGATTCAAGAAACTTTTCCTTTATAGCTTTTATCAGGCTCTGTTCTCCACCCCCCGCCCCGTTTAAGAGTTGCAAGTCTGAGCCGGTGAATGATTAACAAGCGCGAGAGAGAGAGTAATGGTTCAAATTTTGCACAACTTTGAGAGAGCAACTCTCGGTTCTCTGAGGCACAGCCCCAGGAGGTCTCAGCTTTTCATGCTAAACAAAGCGAGACAGACGTGCTATCTTTACACTCTGTTCCCTTCCCAACTTTCCACCTTCAGAAAATGAAGAGAGAAAAAGCCACTGGAAGCACCTTTTTCCCAGATAAAGCAGCACCCAAAGTTGAGCAAGGAACCTATTGTGCAACGCTCACTTTGCTTGTATTGAGCTACTGCACGTAGGTGAAGAGCCAAACGCACATTAATTTCACAGGGATGTTTTTAAAATGGCCACGGCTTTCATAAAATATATCTCAAGCAGACACAAGCCAATTTTCATCCGTCTCCAATAACATCTGGAGTTATGAGGGAGACAGCCGTTTCAACAACGTTACAACTTACAACAAAGCCTATAATTTTCTTCTGTCACCTTTAATCAATGGTGTAGTCTCCTGAGACTGGGAAAAAAAAAAAAAAAAACTTGCCAGGCCAGAAACCATCCAGAAAGCTAAGACAGGATCAGGCAGGGAGATAAAGACAATGAAGACAACTGGAAAAACGGGTTGTTTGGCCTGAGACTTCATGTGGTCTCTCAGCAGGATGTCTCACGTTATATCAGTGGTAGCTAGGGGACACTCGATGGCTCCCTATTCAAAGTCTCCTGAAAAAAAGAAACCGAAAGGAGGGCTCTTACCAGACAGGGGCAATGTGCCAAAGAGGTAGCCAATAGAGCCAAAGTAAAAGTATTGTTTTGGTTTAACAAGTGACAATAAAAGGACAAAAGAGACAGAAAAAAAGTGCTCTGGGAGGAGCAGAAGAAAACCTCAGCAATAGCAGAACAAAGTTAAGACAAAGTTAAGAGATTACTTACTCACTTTAGGCAAGTACAATTTAAAAAATGACCAGAGTTAGAGAAGAAAAGTGATCAGTGTAGTTTTTTTTGGTAACGGAAAAAGAGACAATATAACTTATGATTACCGCAAGTGTTGATTTAACTTACCCATTACAAAACAAAATCAAGAAAATATCCAGAGGAAATGTGAGAAAAGTAATCCTTTACTTAAATCCTGAATGTTTTCTTCTTCCCTTGACTGTTATTTCCAAGAGCGATCGCCACAATATTCAAATCCTTACGCACGTATCATCCAGGTGGGGAGATCCTTGTTAACGGCTTCAAGTGGAACAGACGGCACAGAGCTTTTTCTCTTTTTTTTCTTGATATTCAATCCAGTAAATGTATAACTCACATCAAACGAGTCCTGTCTTTATCCACAGTTCATAAATGTTAACTTGTTTCAATAGTTTCCCCAGTGGAGTGGTAAACTCTTGTTGATTGTAGAGAGAGTTGATTGTAGTCCTTCCTGAGGGAAGCTTCTTCACACTGAGCCGTAAGTGGGCGTCAGTCTGGGAGGAGCCAGTGTGATGTCAGAACGGGGGCTCTCTGAGTGCTTTTCTGACAAATGGACTGGAAGGGTTGTTTTCACTTACCTGTGTGCAAAGGTTGTACGTGCCTTCCCGTGTGTTCACTGACTCATCAGGAACTTTGCCGGGACTTAAATGTTAATGATTAATCATGTTACAAGGGAATCATGATCTGATACGTCACGTTGTGAGAATTTGGATATAAAATGCTATCGCTGAACTCTAAATACAAACTGGAAGATAAAGAATACTGATACAATACGATAAAGATAAACTAAACACTATAAACACTATAAATAATAATAAATAAATAAATAAAATTAAAAAAAAAACACTATAAATAATAAATACATGTATAAAGAAACATGATTACAAACGTAATGCACTTAAAAACTGATTTAAATGCTAGGAAAGAAAGAAAGAAAGAAAGAAAGAAAGAAAGAAAGAAAGAAAGAAAGAAAGAAAGAAAGAAAAAGAACGAAAAAGAAAAAGAAAGAAAGAAAAAACAGAAAAAAAAGAAAGAGGAACTAAAAATAACATGATAAGAAAACTGTGAAATAAGCAATAATGAAAGAAATAGTGAAACAGCAAA
>JAHKKF010519839.1:4094-20631 GCA_019740295.1 Labeo calbasu | reverse complement strand
GGCCAGGCTGGGAGACCAGCTAAAACCAGCTACTTCCAGCTTAAACCAGCTAAAACCAGCTAACCAGCCTAAGCTGGTTTTAGCTGTTTTTTTCAGCAAGGTTTGTTTTCATTATTTTACCAAAGCGATGTTTTAATGTTATTGTGAGTTTGCATAAATAAGATCAGTTTCGAAGTTTCATTATCAGGAAAAATGCAACTCAAAGCGCGGGCGCCTCCCTGTTATGAAGGTGCATTCCCACACTCCGCACAAACAGGTTTATTAAAATAAATCTTCACCAGTCTACAGTTACAACCTATAAATAAAAGGCTATTTGACGTTTTTAAATTATCTAACGGACTGATGCCGCTCCAATTCGTTGATCATTAATTGTTGTTGTTGATAAAGATTAATCGGATGTGCTTAGCCTAAAAAAAAAAACTAAAATAAATAAACTTGCTTTAATGGACCTTTCTCACATTTCTGGGTTTCTCATAGCAGAAGCCGTCATAGTCGGGTAAAATCCGAGAGCAGTAAATGGGAGAGTACCACAAATATATATTTTTTGCATTCCCATTTGCTCAAATAGCAAAAGAAAAACTACACAATAGTGTTTTCATGACTTTCAGTCAAAAGAAAAAAAATGAGCGAGACTGATATCGGCAGTCAGAGGAGAGAACAATGTCAAATTTACTGTTCCTTCCCATAGATGCGGCATTAGAAACACCCTCGCATAGCGTTAACTAGTTTTTTTGTAACTTGATGAAAAGGTGATATAATACAAAGTATAGTGTTATAAATGCACATACATATTTTTAAAAATCAAAATATAAAAACCTTTAAAGGATTTATGATTATGATGACCATTGAAACGCGTCATCACAGGCTTGTGAAAAGGGTCCATGACTAATTTATGGATTAAATAATTAATATACAAAACAGGTCAAGTAAAATATGCTGAATATATAACAAAATATATAACAAATATTTATAAAAATGCTAGCCAAGATTGCAGTTTCACGTTTTGAGTCGGCGTAACTAGCCTAAGTAAATTATTTAAATTATAAGATAAAAAAGACGTGTAGTGAAGAAAAATATTAAGACAAAAATAAGGAAAAAAAAAAGAAAAAGTGGCCCGGGGGCCGTACAATGCCCAGGTCTGATTTAGGGTGTCAATCTGTAAATGTTAAAATACTCTCTGTTTTAATTTAGCTATAAGACATATTCTGACAACCAGAGCACACGTGCATATCTGTTATCTTGGAAATTGTGGTTTCACATAACAGTTGAAGTAACACAAGAAGCCAAGAAGTAACACAAATTAAATCTTACTATTAGTGTTTCTGACACCACAAGCTGGAAACAAAAAGGCTTATAGGCAGCTCAGGGTCTCCACCCATCTTAGTATTTATACAGTGTTTTGTCAGTGAGAGCTCACTGATTGTCTTCATCATGATCATCATCTCTCTGCTCCTGCTGACCTCTCTGCTGCCACACCTGACCTTCACTGGTGAGACTGATTATATAACAGCATATTATATTAATTGATTTCTCTTGAATAAGCTAACTTATGACTCTCTCTCTCAGCTCATGTGGATGTGGGTATAGTGAATGGCACAAAACCGCACTCCAGACTTTACATGGTTTCACTTCAGGTGGGCTGTAAACATGTCTGTGGTGGATTCCTCATTTCTGATAGTTTTGTCATGACTGCTGCACATTGCAAGAAGTAAGACTTCAATTTAGTCTCAACTGCTGTGAAAAGTTAAAATTATTATATCATAGTTGAAAAATGTTTGTTTATTACACTAATAAGACTTTCCTACACAGATATGAGAATTTAACAGCTGTGGTTGGCATGCATGACTTAAAAAAAAGAAGGAGGGGTTCTGACCGCATCAGAGTGAAGTCTTACCACGATCATCCAGGCTTTAACCAGAGCACTCATCAGAATATTATGCTTTTGAGGGTAACAGTAGTTCAAATGATTCATATTAAACGATTAGTCCGTCTGTCTTTTAATGATGATAATGTTATTGTATTACATCATTTTGTCCCTGAAGTTGGACAAAATGACAATGTCAAGACAATTTCCATACCAACACAAGAGGGAGACATCAGACCTGATTTTGTCTGCAGTGTCACCGGCTGGGGAAGACTGAGTAGTAAAGGGAAAATGAGCACACGTCTCATGGGAGCAGATGTGAAGATCATGAATAACACAATGCAAAAATAAACGGAAAACAAGCTACTCAGACTCACAGATGTTGTGCGTCTATGGCCATGGAGGAAGCTGTAAGGTATGTAAAAACAATATCAATTTGAGACCATCAGTACTGTGATGTATCACCTCAGTCATGTTTTGATCTGTGTTTCTTCACAGGGGGATTCTGGAGGTCCTTTGGTTTGTGGAGACACTGCAGTTGGCATCACTTCCTTTGGTGATGAAAAATGCAATAGTCGTAAACACCCTGAAGTTTATACAAAGATTTCAGCATATCTTCCATGGATTCGGTCCGTAATTGCTTGTTAAGTAATTTTTGAGATGAGAAAGGATTAAGTATTTGTTTAAATGTTCAATAAACAAACTGTGTGGTCCTTATTATTGCAGTTCCATTTTATTCAAAATATAATTTTTTATGTTCAACATCTTCAGAAAAAGAAAGAAATTCATGCAGGTTTCAACAACTTGAGGTAGTAAACAGTGGCTAAAGCTCTCATTCGATGTATCAGTGGCCCCTGAGGTATTCAGATGAAAACAACATAAACTGTTAGCAAGTCTAAAGGATATTGAGCCCATTGCAGATATTTTAGTTGTTGGATGTGGTGACTCAGACCATCAAGAGAAGAATGATCATGATTTAAAGCTTCGGGCCCTGCTGGAGTATTACAGAGAGGTCAAGCCACAACTTACTGTAGCTTTTAAAAATTGCTCCATAGTCATACGCTTTTATCCACTGACCCAGAAAAAGTGAGGGCTATCATGGAAATGGTATCTAAAGGTGCTAAAGGTGTACAGCATCTCATCAGGTTTGCTAATTATTTAGCCAAGCTCATGTGCCACTTGTCAAGTGTTTGTGAGCCACTGTGCACTTGCTTGACAAAGACACTCTTGGCATTGACTGTCCTTGGCCACATCGATGCCTGTGTTGTGCTATCATGATGTTACTAAGTCTATCACAGTACAAATGACCACCAAAGTGGTCTTGGGTGTTCTCTTCTCTTCTCTTCTCTTCTCTTCTCTTCTCTTCTCTTCTCTTCTCTTCTCTTCTCTTCTCTTCTCTTCTCTTCTCTTCTCTTCTCTTCTCTTCTCTTCTCTTCTCTTCTCTTCTCTTCTCTTCTCTTCTCTTCTCTTCTCTTCTCTTCTCTTCACAGTGTTGTCTTTTAACAATCATGTTATGTTCTTTGTATTACAGCTAGAGAAAGAAGTCGAACAAAATGAGACTGTCAAGATAATGTCCATACCAACACAAGAGGGAAACATCAAACCTGATTCCGTCTGCAGTGTCGTCGGCTGGGGAAGACTGAGTTACAATGGGGAAAAGAGCACATGCCTCATGGAAGCAGATGTGAAGATAATGAATATAAAAATTGCAAATGTTAAGTGATTTTTGCAATGAAAAAGGATGAAGCATTTGTTTAAACATTCAATAAACGAATCTACATGGCATCAATATGTGTAAGTGGTCTTTATCATTGCAGCCTTATAAAATAGTAGCAGTTTACTAAGAAAGGAATCAAGTATAATAATAATTTGTAATTCTGAAGACGAAGGTGAGTTGATGGTGAGTAATTAATGACAAAATTTTCATTTTGGGGTTAAGTAACCCTTTAACACTGCTCCTTTACCTAAAGTAATGATAAAACCATTTGGACAGTTTCTGACACCAAAGTTTTTAAAAACATATGAATTTCATTGCATTAGATGCAAAATATCAGACCTAGTAGAATTTGCAATGATGCTAGACCTAACATTTCAACACAAATGTCCACATTTGTCTTAATTTTGGACAGTAAATCTTTACCATTACATCTGAAAATTTAGCAAGCTTCTTTTTTTAATTACTTTGAGCAATAAAGCTTGTTTGTGGTCTACTTGATAATTTGTTACATAATGCTAATTTAAGACAGTAATTTACATTTTTAATTGGGTCACCTAATGTGAAAACAGCTATTGCTGATAAAGGATCGGTCACATCAATTAAATTTCTCAAGCAAAATTGTCCATTGTCTACAGTGTCTCACACAGAAGTAACTTTATAACCAAACAGCTTTTTTTGAAAAATTGTATGCCCTCACTTGAAATTCACGATCCCCTGGATTCCTATTCAATTTGAAATTTAGAAGAGTTTTATGGTGTCTTACATATTACATATGTTAAGTGTAAAATCAATTGTTTATTCAATTTCATTATCTATTAAAGCAGAATAGCTAAATGTTATTTGGAACAGGGTTGGCAGAGAAATCAACTCAGCACTAGAGGTCACCATCTACAGCTTTTTAAATTGGACTTCTAAATGGATTATATACTCAGTATACTCATCTAAAAAGATACATCCTCTCACTTTTAGTTTTTATTTTTTTCCCAGCAAATTTCTTAACGTGTAAATATTTTATTACCATTAACTTCAACAGCTGAGCCATGCACTGAAATCGAATAATAAGTATCTGAGCAAGCTGCTCCACCAGCATCACCTGCTTCAAACAGGCTGCTACAGTGCATCTCATCCTCATGAACTGCACCAGATTTGTCAGTTCTTGCTGTAAGATGATATTCCACTCTTCCACCAAGGCATTTTCAAGTTCTCAAACATGTCTGGAGGGACACATGGTTATGTGTGGTTTGTCATTGCAAAGACGATCAAAGAAGCTGACTTAAAATACAGAATCCTGATTTTTTTCACTCCACTCCAGGTAGCCGTGAGATATGAGTGTATAGCGGCTGAGTGCCGTTGGTAAATCACAGCAAGACAATATCTCACAGCTATGAGTGTGATATTGTGTTAATACAACAGTTTGCTGACATGAGTGTGTAAATACATATGAAACAACCACGGAGTGTTCTTCCGCCATGGATTTTAATCTGAGTTTGACAGTGTTGCGTTTGATAAAAATCACACTGACACCGGGAGTAACATCAACTTATTGTCTCTTTTTACTTAGCCTCTGTTTCCTTCAGACCTCAGTAAATGAACACATCCATTGGTCAGGCATGACCGAATGCTTTCAGCACAATCGAACACGATGCATCACTGAACATTAACTTAATGCGTTATCAAATAACACTTGTGAGAGAACACAACATTTCCCCCCCTCCTACAGGGTTTCAAACATGAAATGTTGACACAAAGTCCTTCAAGTGCCCTGGGCGAGAACGAATGCGGACAGGCCGCGGAGAAACACGGGGATGAGGCTGGGCAGCCTGTGATGGGCAGGCACAAATCTCAGCTGGCAGGTTGGTAGAAATGTCTGGAGCCTGTGCAGGAGCTATCTGAGGTGTCAGCTGGAGCGCTGGGGGTGTGGCTTCAGATATAACTCCTGTCGTATGTGCCAGGGGCGGTACTTTGTGGAGGCGGCTTGCATGCCACCGTGTGTCGTCACTGAGCAAGAAGGTGGCTGGGCCCAGCTGATGAGTAACTTGGAGAGGGGCAGACCAATAGGAAGCGAGTTTGTTGTCTCCGTGAGGTCTGCGAACCCTGACCCAATCTGCGGCCTTTATATCAGGGACCTTAACCTGTGCTGAGAGATCAAATTTCTGCTTCATCCTCCTTTGCTGGCGGGTGACAGAGGCCCTGACTCTCTGTAGTGGTTCCTGAGGCAGTGCAGGGCTGAGCCTGTCGAGGGGAAGGTGGAGCTCACGGCCAAGCATGAGGAAAGCTGGAGAGACCCCTGTCGTAGAGTGTTGGGTGGCCCTATAGAAAGGACAGTAGATCGGCCACAACATTGTCCCTGCCAGGGGTGAACTTCAGATCGAAATTATACTGACGAAGACGGTCGGACCAGCGGTGTAACCTCAGTGGCCTGTGGCCTGTTCCAGACGTGGAAAGCAGTGCAGTCAGGGCCTGGTGATCTGTCCTAAGGGTGAATGCGCGACCATGGAGGTACAAATGCCACCTCTCGCAGGCCCAGATGCATGTTGGGCTGTAGCCTATGGCTGTAGCCGATGCATCGCAAGTTACCCAGGTGGGGCTGGAGATATCGAAGTGAGCCAACACCGGGGCTGTGGTGAGCTGCACCTTGAGTGCACGCACAGCATCAGAGCATGCTTGTGTTCACACCCATGGCTCATCCTTATGCAGCAGTCGCCGCAGTGGGGCAGTGGTAGCAGAATAATGTGGGAGGAACTTCAGGTAGTAGCCCGTCATGCCCAAAAAAAGAGGCAACCTGCGCAGCTGAGCTGGGTTCAGGAATGGCCAGTATGGCATCTATATTTGATCGAAGTGGTGTGACGCCATCTGCCGACAGCTGGAAACCCACATATTCAATGGTCGGTGCAGAGAAGATGCATTTTTCTGTGTTGAGGGTTAGTTTGTGTTCAGCTAGGGCTGCAAAGACTCTGCTGAGGCATTCGTCATGACTCTCGGGGGTGGGCCCACATAACCACATCATCCAGGTAAATGGCCACCCCTGGTATACCAGCCAGCACCGATACCATAATTTTTTAAAAACAGCTGGGGTGGAGCTAAATCCAAACGGCATACGCGTGTAGCGAAACACACCTGCATGGGTCACAAAGGCTGTGAGGTTTCTGCTGCTGGGGTGGAGAGGTGCTTGTAGGTTACCCTGTCTGAGGTCCAGTTTACAGAACACAGTTGAGCCATGGAACTGTGCAATGAGCTCTTCTGAGGGAGCCTGTCCGGGATCACTGCCTTATTCACTGCTCGCAGGTCAACGCACACCCGTAGGGCCCCTGACTTCTTCTGAGCTACCACCAGGTTCGAGACCCAGGGCTACGCATCCACTGGTTCAGTAATGCCAGTGTCCAGCAGCTGCTTAAGCTCAGCCGAGACACTATCACGGAGAGCCAAGGGAATGCGTCAGAGTGGTTGGATGACTGGTTTAATGGTGGGGTTCAGGAGAGGTTGGTGGGCAAAAGCAGTAAGGCAGCCCAAGCCTTCAAAAAGGGATGGCCATTTTTGCTGCCAAGGCGTGGAAACTGTCAAGATTGCAGTTCCCTTCGTGTCCACTAGTGAAAATCGCAGAGCTGAGAACAAATCCAGACCCATCAGGTTGGCCCCGCGACAGGCAACGTGGAAGGTAAAGCTAGGCACCATCTTATTGCCATATCCAATGGTCACTTGCAGGGAACCCACTAAGTCAATCTTTGAGTCGCCATAGCCACAGAGTGAAGCAGTGGGTGCTGAAAGTGGCAGGGCACCGAAAAAAGTGTTATATGTGTGCATGTTCAGGAGAGACACACTAGCACCAGTGTCCAAAAGCAGTGGGATACACACATCATTTAGGCGCACTTAACATGCTTTAAACGAGACTGGTCCAGAGTAGACATTGTGAATGATAGTGGGTGCTTGGACTGACACAGCTGGAGCAGAGCGGCATGATTACGCTTACCACAGTTGCGGCATGTTTGACTACAGGCTACGATTGCAGCTGACTCGAACGCTGACAACACACACTGACCCTCGGCTCCCAAGCAATGCAGCAACAGCGTTTTTTTCCGGGCTGCACTCACATCCGTCAGCCCCACTGCCAAGATGAAAGTTTCGAAGGACTGTAACCAGCGAGTCCAGGGATTCGGAGGCTCGCCAGGCAGAGCAAGGAAAGGAGCAGGAGGTGGTAGTGCGATATCAGCCATCCTCGTCGCCAAATGCTGCGTTTGATAAAAATCACACTGACACCGGGAGTAACATCAACTTACTGTCTCTTTTTACTTAGCCTCTGTTTCCTTCAGACCTCAGTAAACGAACACATCCATTGGTCAGGCATGACCGAATGCTTTCAGCACAATCGAACACGATGCATCACTGAACATTAATTTAATGCGTTATCAAATAACACTTGTGAGAGAACACAACAGACAGTTTAACAGCTGAGCTCAAGCCTCCGTTACTAATTCAAAAACATCACTTTAGAACTAGTAATGAAGGAACGTTGAGTTTCTTCATGAAGCTTAAAGCTTATTGTACTGTTTAAAAAGCAGTGTATTATGTATAGTAGAGTATTATGAGAGAGAAATGGACATGAGAGGTTGATTACCTGCATGTGATAAAGCATTCATTCTCAATCTCAATCTCATATTCACAATAAAACATTGGTTTGAATGTCCGCTGAGGAAAGTCATATCTTTGTCGTATGTTACTTTCATCTGTTAAGGGTGATTTCCAATGACAGTGCTGCCCGGCACATTTTTTGGCTGCGTTGTACAAGCTGTTGTTGAAAGTAAAAATAATGTCCTTGTTTACAACAGTGTTTTTTTCTCTTTCAGTTTAAAAATCTTTACTGCTGACAAATCATCATCGCGAACACACACTGTTTCTCAATACTAAATTGATAGAATATATTTATTGAATGCTAATATTTAACAAACAACAACATCGGCCATTAAAAAAGTTGCTATGCAATTCAGACAAAAGTACAAAGGCAGTGCTCTGATATACAGCAATACATTTATAAAGAATATAACATTATGAGACTTTGCCCTCAGCCAAAACTATTTGCTCTGGAACAAATAATAGATTAATAAGACCAAAGACTGCCTGTTAGATTTACCTAAAATGAATTATATCTCATGTTTAACCACTATAGAGACATCAGAGCCAGAGTCAAATTCCAGAAGATCTGGCCAAGGTAAGGCTGCTCTCGGTGGGTTCATGAGCTCTGAACGACATCTCCAAAAACACTGACCCAATTTTTACAAACAGACATTATTTTTTTATTAATAAACTGCATATTCGGAGTCTAAACAATTACATTCTTGCCTAAAAACACTTAAAAAAAAACTAAAAACAGTCTGCAGTGTGCCGGCAAATGGTGCAGTTGTGCCTCAGGTGTCCGGAGATCAAATCCTGCCTTGTGGATCTTTCCTGGTCCTGCCCCCCCCCAGTATATTGCAATGAAAAAAAAATGACATAACACACACACACACACACACACACACGTACGTGTATATATATATATATATATATATATTATATACATGTTATGTAGTTTTTTTCATTGAAATATACTGATATTTATGCTAATGAACTGTAAAATGTTCAAGTAACAAAATGTACGTTGACGTGTGTAATATTTCTTTAACAATCTGTGGCCTAAATATGAGACCACAAGGATTAGCAAGAACAGCTTCAACAGCTCAACACTGCAGTCGGTGTCACTTCTTTTGGTGGTGAAGACATCTGCAATAGTCGTGAAGTTTATACGAAGATTTCCGCATATCTTCCATGGATCCACTTCATAATTGGATTCAAGTACCCAAAATTACTTCTGCCACAGTAATACAAAAGCAGAGTAAATTCTTGATAATGATACTCATGATCATTAGCATGAGAACTGAATTGAAACTTAACAATGTTTACTACAGTAATCATAAAAAGCATTTAGACAGTTCTGACACCTTAAAAACATATGAATTTCATTGCATTAGATGCGAAATATCACACCTAGTAAGATTTGTAATGATGCTACCCCTAACATTCTAGACCTAAGTTTGACAGACATTTGATGAACAGAAATTGAATAATAAGTACCTGAACAAACTGCTGCACCAGCAAATAGGCTTCTACAGTGCATCTCATCCTCTTTGATTGCACCAGACTTGTAAGTTCTTGCTGTGAGATGTTACTCCACTCTTCCACCAAGGGATTTTCAAATTTTCAAACATGTCTGGAGGGACACATGGTTATATGTGGTTTGCCATTGCAAAGACAATCAAAGAAGCTGACTTAAAATTCAGAATCCTGATTTTTGTGTTTGAGTTTGTGTGTGTATAAGCAATATCACTCCAGGCAGCCGTGAGAAATGGGTGTACATCGGCACGAGGCTGAGTGCTGTAGGCAATCACAGCATGCCAACGTACAGCCATAAGCCTTCAACAATCCCTTTCGCTTTATAGCTGACCTTCTTGAAAATCCAAAGGTTGGGAAGCTGGTATGTTTGAAGAAAGAAGTGGAGGAAGCCAATAATGGAGGCCACTCTCAAGCCACACACACCCTTCAACATGGCATATTTTACACTGGACGTAAGTAAGAGTAGTGGTGCACTGAAGTAAGAGTAGTGGTGGAAGAATTTAAAGCCACCTGACCTATTACCAACTCTAAACAATTTGAAGATCTGGGGCAAAGATGGTCATCCATCCTGTCAGAAGTGTGGAGCAGCTTTATGTACTCTGAACCACATTTTGACAGGATGTCCAAAGGCTCTGAGAAAAGGACGCTACAGATGGAGGCACGATAAGGTTCTTGTCGAGATTGCCAAATGAACAGATTTACAGAGGGTTAAGGTCAGTGAACATGAGATACCACCACCCAGAGGAGTCAGTTTTCTAAAGCAAGGAGAAAAGTTTCCTAAGTCAGGCAGAACTGATAGTACTGTGCCCTCTATCTTACTTAAAGCATCCGATTGGGAGATGCAAGTTGACCTTAAAAAGAAGCTTGTCTTTCCAGAGGAGATGGTGGTGACTACACTTAGACCAGATATGGTTCTTCTGTCTAGGAGCACAAAAACCATCTTAGTAGTCGAGTTGACTGTGCTCTGGGAGGAGAGGCTAGCCATCTCTCATGAGTTGAAGAAGGCTAAGAACCTTCTGTTAACCATTTCACGCGTACGATCACACCAGTGTGATTCGAACGTTCAGCGCGTCACGTGATTAACTGCTGAATTCAAATCTGCTTTGGCGCTTTGGCTGGCGCTGAGCCAGATCGGACGCGCTGAGCGCTTGTCATATTATCGCAACTATTTCGTGTTTTCAACCATATAATGCTTATTTTAGGTTTCAGACATTTACATACACATAGGTCCTAGTAAAACGATGCATTTCTAGTTAGCAAAGTACACGCCGATGTCTATGGCAGTGGCAATAATAATCCTTACAAATGTTATCTGACGACATGTTTTATTGATATCATATACACATTGTGTAGGTAACTATGAAGTTTACTCTGCTCTTCTCCAAGCTCACCAGAGACTTACTTTAATGTTTTTCGGGAGGAGAGGATGAATTTGCGTTTTGTAAATCCCTCAGCTAGGATTCAGCGCAAACTAACATGGCGGCACCCATCACTCGGCATGGATCAGCTAACACGCTCATTATAAAAGCGTTTAAACCTCCAAATACATTTACTTGCACATATTTCAGAATCGGAATATCAGATATTTCATAATATATTCGGCACGTTTGTGATATATTAATAATAAAAAGGGAAAAACTATATAAAAGTGATACATGTGTCATACAGCGCTATTGTGGCTGCGTTGTGTCACATGAAAAACACGACGCGTCGCCATGAAAACAATAAGGCTATAAGTTCTAAATAACGGTCGCCTAAAAAAAACTCACTCTGGGGGCTCAGCTAGAATATGTTAAACTCACGTGTGAAAGGGTTAAAGGATGGAACACGGTTTTGTTTTCTATCAAAGTCGGCTGCCGCAGCTTCCCAGCTACATCTGTTCTCTAGCACTGTTTACAGAAAAAAAAAATAAAGCCTTCAAAGAAAAGAACACAGTCCCTACAGTCAAACATGGTGGAGGGTTCAAAAATGTTTTGGGTTTGCTTTGCTGCTGACTGTGTGAACGGTATTATGAAATCTAATGATTACCAAATAACTTTTGGGTGCAACGTAGTGGCCAGTGTCAGAAAGCTGAGTATCCACCAGAGGTCATGGGTCTTAAAAAAGCATGCAGAAATGGTTACAAACAAACCGCTGGAAAGTTCTGAAATGGCCAGCAATGAGTCCAGATCTGAATCCCAAAGAACACCTGTGGAGAGATCTCAAAACAGCAGTTGTGAGAAGGCATCCTTCAAATATAAATGACCTGGAGCAGTTTGCAAAAGAAGAGTGGTCCAAAATTCCAGTAGGGAGGTGTAAGAAACTCATTCATGGTTACAGGAAGCGATTGATTTCAGTTATTTTTTCCAATGGGGGTGCTACCATATTAAGTCTAATTAAGTTAAGGGTGCCAATAATTTTGTCCAGTGCACTTTTGGGGTTCTGTGTGGAAATGTATCAGATTCGACTTTTCTTCTCTGTTTTTTTGTGTCGTTCCAATGCAAACAAAAAAAATAAACGTGAGTACCAAAACATTTGCAACTGCAACAATTTTCTGAGAGAAGGGTCGCACTTTCTGACAGAATTGCAAGGGTGCCAATATTTTTGGCCATGATTGTATGGGGGATATGGAATAATTCAGCTTTCCGTTGGGGCGAAAGAAGTCTGGTTTTATGTTATATCACAGCACACACATAGTCTGCTCCGGTCCAGAGATGATACACAAAATACAGCCAGAGCTACATGCATCTTGCATACTGTGGTTTCAACAGATGAAGTACCCAACATCAGTGTTATTGACACCACAAGGTGAGAAAAAACACTTAGAACACAACTCAGTGTCTCCTCTATTTTTTTATTTCTACAGCGGTTTGTCAGCAATAGCTCACGGTCTACTTTGAATATGACATCATCTCTCTGCTCCTGCTGGCCTCTCTGCTGCCACACCTGATTTTTACTGGTGAGACTGATTATATTTAAGCACATCATGGTTATATTTCCTTGGTATGTACAGAAGAAGATGATTATGACTCTATCTCTCGCTCAGCTCATGTGGATGTGGGTATAGTGAACGGCACGGAAGCAAAACCCCACTCAAGACCTAACATTGTTTCTCTTCAGAAGGGCTATAAACATGTCTGTGGTGGATTCCTCATTTCTGATAGTTTTGTCATGACTGCTGCACACTGCAAGAAGAAAGACTTTAATTTAGTCTCAACTGCTGTGAAAAGTTAAAATCATCATATCATAGTTTAAAAATGTTTATGACACTAATAAGACTTTCTTGCACAGATATGAGAACGTAACAGCTGTGGTCGGCATGCATGACTTAAAAAAAAGAAGGAAGGGTTCTGACCGCATCAGAGTAAAGTCTTTCCACCAGCATCCAGACTTTAACCTTCACATTTCCAACGATTTCCAGAATGACATTATGCTTTTGAAGGTGACAGTAGTTCAAATGACTCCACCACAATTAATCAGTCTGTTTTTTAATGATGATAATGTTATTGTATTACAGCTAGAGAAAGTAGTCAAACAAAACAAGAATGTCAAGATAATTCTATATCAACACAGGAAGACATCAAACCTGATTCTGTCTGCAGTGTCACCGGCTGGGGAAGACTGAGTATTGAAGGGAAAAATAGCACACGTCTCATGAAGGCAGATGTGAAGATCATGAATAACACAGAATGCAAAAATAAACAGAAAAAAAGCTACTCAGACTCACAGATGATGTGTGTCTATGGCCATGGAGGAAGCTGTAATGTATGTAAAAACAATATCAATTTAAGACCATCAGTACTGAGAAGTATCACCTCAGCCATGTGTTGATCTGTGTTTCTTCACAGGGGGATTCAGGAGGTCCTTTGGTTTGTGGAGACACTGCAGTCGGCATCACTTCCTTTGGTTTTAAAAAATAATGCAATAGTCATGAATACCCTGAAGTTTATACAAGAGATTTCAGCATATCTTCCATGGATCTGCTCCATAATTGGAAATGTTAAGTGATTGCAATGAGAAAGGATTAAGTATTTGTTTAAATGTTCAATAAACAAATTGTGTGTCAAGCATCAATATGTGTAAGTGGTCCTTATTATTGCAGTTTCATTTTAGTCAAAATATTATTTTTTTTATGTTTGACATCTTCAGAAAAAGAAATTCATGCAAGTTTGAACAACTTGAGGTAGTAAACAGTTGCTAAACCTCCCATTCAGTGTATCAGTGGCACCAAAGGTGTTTAAATTGAAAACAGTATGAATTGTTAGCAAGTCGAAAGGGAATTCAGCCCATTGCAGATATTTTAGTTGTTGGATGTGGTGACTCAGGCCAGTAAGAGAAGAATGATCATGATTTAAAGCTTCAGGCCCTGCTGGAGTATTACAGAGAGGTCAAGCCACAACTTACAGTAGGTTCTTAAAAATTGCTCCATAGTCATATCCTTTTATCCACTGACTCAAGGGCTATCATGGACATGGTACCTACGGGTGTTAAAAGTGTACAGCATCTCAAAGGGTTTGCAAATTATTTAGCCAAGCTAATGTCCCACTTGTCGAGTGTTTGCAAGCCACTGCACACTGTTGTTAAAGACACTCTTGGCATTGGCTGTCCTTGGCCTGTGCTGTGCTATCATGATGTTACTAAGCCTGTCACAGTACCAAGTGACTCTAAACAAAGTGGTCTTGGGTGTTGTCTTGTACAAAAAGGACAGCCTGTTGCCTTGACTTCAAGAACTCTGACCCCCATGAGAAAAAAATCAAACTCAAACGCAAATTGAGAAAGATTGTCGATAGTGGATTTAGGTGTCTACCATAACGCTTGCTGTGAGAAATACTGCAAGCGGAGTGATACAAACCGTAAAATGTTATCAGTATATTGCACTCCCAAAAAAAAATTATTCATACACATATTATAATTGTTAATAACCTGATATTTGTATTAATGAAATGTAAAATGTTCAAGTACCAAAATGTACATGGACCTGTGTAATACTTCTAGAACAACCATCTGTGGCCTGAAAATGAGACCACAAGGATTAGCAAAAACAATACTGACTCATCATTGTGTCGCTTATACCACAAACTGAGAAAGAAAGAAAGAAAGAAAGAAAGAAAGAAAGAAAGAAAGAAAGACTTAGGGGAAACTCTGTGTCTCCACCCACCTTTAAACTCTATTTATAAGTGTTTTGTCAGTGAGAGCTCACTGATTGTCTTCATCATGACCATCATCTCTCTGCTCCTGCTGACCTCTCTGCTGCCACAACTGACCTTCACTGGTGAGACTGATTGACTAAACAGCATATTAATTAATCATTAAAAGATGTATTAATCACAACCAAGATGTCAGCATATTTTGGATTTTTGCTGATGCCTCAGTAAGGTGTTTCTTGTAGGGTGAATAAGATGACTAACTGTATCTCTCTCTCTCAGCTCATGTGAATGTGGGTATAGTGAACGGCAAGGAAGCAAAACCCCACTCCAGACCTTACATGGTTTCTATTCAGGAGAACAAGAAACATGTCTGTGGTGGATTCCTCATTTCTGATGAGTTTGTCTTGACTGCTGCACATTGCCGAACAGAGTAAGATTTTAGTCTAAAATGCAAAAAATTGACTGACTATCAAGTTTTTAGAAATTATAGCAGTATATTGTTTACAAGGTTTGTCATTAAATCAGCATGTTCATTGTGCCCCTTCTAAAAGAACATAAACCTGTGTAAAATGTTCATTATACTTCTAATATTTTCTTTCAACAGTAATGAGATACTGACAGCTGTGGTTGGTGCACATAACCTAAAAAATGAGAACGAGGAGTCTGTCCGCATCGGAGTGAAGTCCTACCACAAGCATCCAGACTATAGGAATGAAATTTATTTGAATGACATTATGCTTTTGAGGGTAAAACTTGTTTCAGTCCCAGAAATAATATGTTAAACAGGCTTAAGCAGGCACTTTAAAACAATACAATAAATAAACCTATTAAAATGAGAAAATGATATAAACTGTCTTTAATCATATGGTTGATATGATTAATTCTGCTAATAAGGAACTTTTTTTTTTTTTAAATTACAGCTAGAAAAAAAAAAAAAAAAAAATCAGACCAAGCATATAATGTGATTTAGTATCTTTCAATAATTATAATGTTATTGCATTACAGCTAGAGGAAAAGGTAAAAAAAAAGAATGTCAAAAAAATTTCCATACCAACAAAAGAGGGCGACATCAAAGCTGATTCTGTCTGTAGTGTCGCTGGCTGGGGAAGACTGCAGACTAATGGCTCAGCGAGTGATCGTCTAATGGAGACAAAGGTGTTTATAATGGATAACACAGAATGTAAAACAAGATGGAGAAAGAAGTACTCACCCTCAACAATGATGTGTACATGTAGCTGTGGTGGATCCTGCAGAGTATGTATAAAGGAAAATTTACAGATTCTGTTCATTTATGAACTTGTTTTACTGAGTTTAAACTGGCTTTAAATAATGTGTTGGTTTGTGTTTCTTAACAGGGGGATTCTGGGGGTCCTTTGGTTTGCAGAGACACTGCAGTTGGTGTCACATCTTTTGCATCTAGGCTTCTCTGCAACTCACCCGAGAAACCTAATGTGTATACTAAGATTTCACCTTATCTGAAGTGGATCAGCAAAATAATCAAAAATGTTAAGTAAACGCATGAATTTACTTCAATAAAAATATCATATGACAAGCATCAACCAATTTAAGTGTTATCATTGTCACAACCCCATATAATTACGATTTTACATGAGGGAAACGGGTAGTATCTTGTCTACTTGATTTTGGAGTGAAGTCTCCAAAATGGACTGGGGGGGGGGGGGGGGG
>JAHKKF010519837.1:12997-30374 GCA_019740295.1 Labeo calbasu | reverse complement strand
TAGCCACTAAACTTGCTAACTAGCACATTATTAGGAAAGCCGATCGCAAAGATTCATAAAAAAACCCTTATACTCACTTCTGCTGTAAGTGACGCTGGATCATGAATGATTCGCGCGAACATAGACGGATATATGTAGATCGGGAGGCGCATTCCCTTTACAAACAAACATAATCCACTGCATCTTCAGCAGCTCAGATGTCGGGAGTAAATGACGACCACTATGTTCATTGTTACATCCAGCAACACAACACCTCAATCGCTCAATCAGAGATATTCTTGTCTAACTTACATCCCTGCTCCAGCATCAAAATATGGAGGTTGGACTGTTACAACTGATCTGAGGTAAGACGCTCATGTCAATCAACTATCGCGGGAGCGGCCTCTGTGAGTGTGACGCAACAACGACAGGCATCTGAGAATGGCTTAATTTCAAAAAGGGGATTTTACAGATTAGTTAAAAACCATTGAATGTATTTTAACCATTACAGGGTAGATTTGTACATACACTGCCAACACACATTAATGTTCAAACAACATGTACAAGTGAACTTAGCATCCGATGACCCCTTTAAATATCACAGTAATATCATATCATGGACTTCATATCTCACATTGTGAGATTTTGATATCGTCACATCCCTAAAATTGGTATATGAACACATTTTGATTAACATGGCGATGTACTGTACTTGTACATGTAAACATGGTCTGTGTATGGTCATGGCTTCTGTAGTTCATATGAAGTATGTTAGGCTTTTTGGGCTTTGGATTAGTAAATAAATATGAATGTAGTCACCTCTAGGACCAGTGAAGCCAGGATCTCCCATGTTTCCATGGTCACCTTTAGCTCCCTTCATGACCTCTTTCATATGTGGTGTGATATGTATGACTGGCTTTTCACCTGGAGGCCCCGTCAACCCTCTGTCACCTTGAGAACAAGCATTGACAAGACATTCAAAACCCAACAAGAATTCACTAGAAAACTACAATGACAATTACTACATTAAACATGCCATATCACAAGGAATCAAGATAAAATTGTCTCTCTAGTACAAGCTCCCAAATTCAAAAAGAAGGGAATGCAAAAAGCAATGTTACATGAAAAAACATTGAATAGAACAAAAAATAGTCATGAAAAACTAAACAGAATTATTAACTAGTGGGAAAAACAAATGTATATGACCATGGTAACATTAGATTACATACAGTACTGTGTATGTACACACATCATGCTCTTTATTCACCTTTTAGACCTGCAGTGCCAGGGGGTCCTTTTACACCTTGTTGTCCTGGATCACCTATCGTCCCTTTTTGTCCCGAAAAGCCCTTGACACCTCTCTCACCAGGCATTCCAGGGAAACCCGTCATGCCCTGACCACCTTTGGAACCTATATTGTAAAAAAACAATGCAGCACTCAATTAATTCCATTTATAATATTAAGTTTAAGCACCATCAATGATCTAAATATTTCTCAATCAATATATCTGCTAATTGCTAACTTTTTGTTTGCATAATGAACACTGCCAATTATCAAATTAATATAACATATCAACATATCAAATGAAGGAGAAAAGACAACTGACCCTTTATCCCTGGAAAACCATCAATACCAAATGGGCCCTGATGTCCTGGATCTCCTGGGGGCCCAATATTTCCTGGTAGACCAATATTTCCTGTTTCTCCACTGAAACCCTTTACACCTCTGGGCCCAGGAAGGCCTGGGTCTCCCTGATTTCCCCTTTCACCACTTGGACCTACAGAGATCCAGCATATTCGAGCATTGTCAATCCACTGAAGTCAAATTTAATGTATAATATGCACTACCAGTCTGAATTTGTGTTTCTAAACGTAAAGACCATAGGATCTCTGAAATTCCTTAAAAATAGTAGAACAATGTAATGATTATATTGGAGAGTTTGACCAGAGAGTGAAGGAGAATCATTCAATGGGGGCTTTCACACCAGAGTGGCATTTTCATAGTTCATATAGATGAAGTACCTGCTTTTTGGCATTTTGAACCTCAGAACCAAGGAGTGAGTTTAGCTATAAGAACACCTTTTGCTGGGACTTAATTAGCTCCTACTTTATAATAGGGTCTAACCCAGCACAATAGGAACTACCAGTGGTGTGAGTGTATGTTAGTTGGCCGAATCAGTTGAGTTACCTGGTTCTCCGGTTTTTCCAGGTGGTCCGGGAGGTCCTACTTGACCAGACTGCCCAGGAAAGCCAAATGTTCCAGCCGGTCCAGGATTTCCTAACACTCCTTGAAGACCTGGAGGACCGCTTTCACCCTTAAGGCCAATCATACCAGGCATTCCCTCCATACCTGTGTGACATTACATCCTTTAGTGAGTATCAAGAACAACTGGTTCATCTTAATCATTGGCAGACTTTCACTTTTGAGCTTCTGGGGTGGAGAAACAGAAGTTTCATTACCAGCATAAAAAGATGCATGTGGTGGCATGAATGTTTTTACTTACAATTCACAATCACAGAAATTATTATTATTATTATTATGACTACAACAGAACTAAAATTCAATATGGAACCTTACTGTATCCACAAAAGTATGATGCAAATGCAAATCAACTACTAGGGCTCCAGAGAGAGCATTTGAGAGCAGTGGCACCAGCAACAATGAGTTCTACAGATGGTGGCACCAGGAGCAGAATTGGTAGCACTGGAGGTGGGTACTACTATATAAATTACTATTGTTTTGCATTAATACATGCAGTTACTAATAATATTTCATGTTTATACAGATTTGACATTAAAGCACTAAGCTTGAGTTGGAAAACATAAAAAATGTACTTATATTAACAACAGTAATGTGCAAAATCTAATTTTATATGGAAAATGTATATATTCTACTCTTATTAAATGTATAATTATTCTTCTATAGTATTTTATGGAACTGACCATCAACTTGAGTGAATATGTGTGGTTTGGTCACAAAGTGCAGAAAAGTTTGTGTTTTTCAAGGCACTTTTCTTACTTTATACACAAAAAAGGGTAAAACTCTGACAAAATCTGATTTCTTGATGATTTGATATTTTATAATAGCGATTTTATCATTTCAAAATCTAAAGCAAAAAGTAGAAATGAATGACTAATAAGCCAATAAGTGCTCCTCTGCACACATCTACTGGTTATAATGGTGATTTGATGTATTTTTTAATTTTACTTAAGTGTTTGTTTACCATAAAGTTCATTTTGGTCATCCCATTAAAATAACATTCAAATTTGACCATTTTAGAGCTTTAAAGTGCTAAAAAAATTTAGTTGCACTGGCAGAAAAAAATGGTTGCAAAATATGACCATTTGGTCGCGGTCTGGAGCCCTACTGGAGTACTACTAATAAATCACACATTTTGTTTGTTTTACTGACTCTCAAACTACTTTTTAAAAAGCTATGTCCTTAATATGCAGTTGGTAGAAACTAGAAAAGGAATGTTTGCCAAGACAAACTTTGAAAGTTAGCTAGGCAAAGTGTTCCCTGAAAGTCTAAAATAGTTTTACATAGTTTATTGGCTATGTAGCTTCAGCATATATCTGTCATTATGAGTTTGACAGGTGGGTTTCTCACCTGGGTGTCCTTGAGATCCTGGGTCTCCTGGAAAACCAAAGACACCCCTCTGTCCAGGCAGTCCTATGTCTCCAGGGGCTCCAGAAGATGCTCCTAAAACTTCACCATGTTCACCCTTTTCCCCTGAAGCACCATCCAAACCTGGTTTACCAGAAAGGCCTGAAGCTCCTTCCACACCTTTGGTGCCAGGATATCCTAAGTCGCCACGAGGTCCAACAAAACCTATGTGGTCGAAATAAAATGATCAGAGCTGAGAAAAGGAGGCAGACGGATGTACACATGATTCAATAAAATGTAAAGAAATGCACAGGCCTACCTCTTGGCCCAGGTGGGCCTCCTCTTCCTGGTTCACCTTGCTCTCCTTTGGCTCCATGTTCTCCAAAAACACCTGATGCGCCTTTAATACCTTGGACTCCTAGAACACACATATGTGGACAACCGTAATGTAACCAGATAAAAATATATTACTAGATCTTTATTAGGGGTCAAAACGCACGCCTCTTTTTTTGGGGTATTTAGGATTTACTTTTGCAAACTAGTCCTAGGTTTAAGAATCAAACCAGAACGATCCTATAGAGAGTAAATATCAATAATTATCAAAAAAAAAGTTGACTTTTAGCTCATCGTCGCGAAGGGGCACCAAAACCTTTTAGTAAAATGCCTATAACTCCTGAACAAAATGAGATATCTCCGCCAATCTCGGAACACTTATGTAAGAGCTCAATCTTAGGTCACAAGAAAAAATTTGCAGAGACTGGCCACTTGTTGGCTCTATAAGAGGGAAAAAATATATATAATAAGCTATAACTGTGCAACCATTTGTCCCATCAACATGAAAATCAGTGTGCACAGTCTTGGTCCAAAGTGCCACAAGTGTCTGCAAGGACATTTGCGTATCTCAAAAGACATGGCCGTCACTGGTTGAAGAAATTTGAGCAACTGTTAGACAAGGTTAACGGAGGCCAATCGGAACAAAATTCAGTGGGCCTGTTTGATTCATGGCCCCAAAGGTCTGAGAGAAATTTGAAAGAAATAGGTGACTGGGGTCACATGGTTTTTCGCACATACACACGATATTCCTATCATACGATAGAACTTCTTATTCCGGACAACCTTGCCTCTAGAACCACTGCTGTCAATCAATTTGTTTGTTAAATGACCGAGAAGATGTAAACACCTACTTTTCACTCAATCTAGAAAAAAAACACTGCAGTACAATTCTCTGGACTCTCTCTGGCCAATAATTATCAAAAAAAGGGGCCTGCCCAAATTTAGACAAAATCGTATAAAGCCTAAAGAAAACTCAAAGCTTCACGAAACCTGCTGAGCACATGCAACGGGTGATTCTTTTTTAAATAATACATTCATTACCTGGAAATCCATCAAACCCTGGAAGTCCAGGCTGCCCTGTCTCTCCAGGTGGCCCGGGATCTCCAGTACAGTCCACTATAATAAAATTAACATGATGGACAACACAAAAACACAGTTATAACATTTCAATATTTAATCAAAATCATGCTTGAACTTAAATTTTGCTTTGCATGGAGCAATAACAGAAATAATACAAACTAGAACCAGAAATCTGAAAGTATAAAGCTCACAAACAATTATAATAATAAAATAGACAGCACATCTAACACTGAAAGTTTTAATATAGAGTCGTTTATGTGCATTAAATGGTTCAGGTTGAGTTGCCTGCAGAAGTGCAATAATAATCTAATTAATCTGATGATGGTTAATAATGCCATAGTATGGTTACTGATGACCATATGTGGTACAATGACTGCTGTGGTGAAGAACTAAGACAGGAGAGAGATCCCTACCTGGAATACTCCACTGACCTTCTCCTTGTGGACTACAATCTCCTGTAGGACACATGTAAGATAGATATGAATTGATAAAAGAAAAGTACAATATTAAGAGGAATTTCATTTAAGTACTAAAATAACTTAAAACTAATAAATTAAATTCATAAAACCAAACACTATCAACACAAAAATGCTAAAAATGACAAAAACACAATACAAAATTGGTAAAACAAAAAGCAATAAATTAAATCAAACTCAAAGTATTAACAAAAACTATTAATAGTATATCAGTGATACTAATATAACACTGCTACACA
Source organism: Labeo calbasu (assembly GCA_019740295.1). NCBI lineage: Eukaryota > Metazoa > Chordata > Actinopteri > Cypriniformes > Cyprinidae > Labeo > Labeo calbasu. The sequence continues at coordinate 24,660 of JAHKKF010519837.1, read as the reverse complement.
CCTGGTGAACCAGGTAACCCTCGTCTTCCATCGCTACCAACTTGTCCTTCGTCTCCAGGAAGGCCTTTTACACCTTTAGTTGCTCCGTAAACCTGACCAGGTTGTCCTATCTGACCTGTTGGACCTGGAAGACCTGTCCGACCTGGGTATCCCTTGTCTCCAGGTTCACCTACAGGACCCTCTCCCTGAAGGAAAATAAGCATGTAGACATTTACAAATTACACTGCTTACTTTGGTTAAAACTGGTATCACATGATCAATATCACAACAGCCACTGTCTTCCAATTAGTGCTGTTTTTGAGTGACCAGATATGTAAGACTCACAGGAGGTCCCTGAAAACCTGGTTCACCATCTCTTCCATCTAACCCAGGCCTTCCTTGTTCTCCTGGGAAACCACTATTACCCGAGTCCCCCGGGTCACCAGCTTGTCCTGTATTTTGCAAAGCAGGCAAAATATTACGATGTATATCTTCCACATGCGTATCTATACATGTAACGGAAAATTATTGCACCTTTCTGTGTAGCGGCTCTCAGCTCTCCTTTTCTCCCTTTGGGTCCAGGTAATCCATCTGTACCAGGGAAACCCTGTAAAATTGAAAAATTTCAGATGCAAATATTTTCATATCTCATATGATCTTAAAGGGACAGATCACCCCAAAAATGAAAATTCTATCGTCATTTACTCTCAAGTTGTTTCAAATGTTGGTAAACAAACAGTTGCTGGTAGCCATTGACTTCCATAGTATTTTCTTCCATACTACGGAAGTCAGTGACTACTGTTACCTGTTTGGTTACTAACATACAGGTACCAGCAAAATCTTTAGGGCTTATCGAATAATTCAAATTTAATGCTTTCCACAATTTTTTTTTTTTTTTTTAGAAATCACAGTTTTGAATAGAAATATTACCAAACTTTACAATTAGATACTTCGAGAATATGCCAGTGATAACAGTTAAGAGAAAAGAACGATCCAACAGCATGTCAGCGCACAAGATTTACCGCTCTCGTGTGATGAGCTTATATAGCTCATTCACACAGAATGCGCTTTTGTTTTGACAAAGATGCGACATGGGCAGTGGATTAGGAAAAACATGCCAGAAGATGGGAGTGAACTTCTTTTAACTTGAGTGTCGCATTTTTAGAATGTTGTTTCATGCATGAGACACTGCAAGAGACGTGAGTGCAACAGTCAAACGTGTCTAATTACATAGAAAAACAATGGAAAAGCAGCGCAACTGAATAAAAAACCTGTGAAGAACTATTACTGTATGTCTGATCTTTCATGTTTGCATAATGGTGATGGGCTGAAAGCTGCTGTTCATTGTTTTTACAGAACATTTATAGTTAATAATAGTCTACTGGTGTTATACCTTCAGTCATTTTGAATTTGAATTACCTTGACTTTTTAGATTTTTTAAAAAGCATTTACCTCATATTATTTCTTAACATATAGTATAAGACAAGTTTGTACAAGATGTAGTTGTATATGCATCTTTTCTGCAAAGATATTTAACAAGTGATTTGTTTAACATTTACATCATCTTGACAATTTCATGTGTGGTGTAAAAGAATTTTCTTCAACGCTTAAATGCATACCTCAGGTCTTTAGTGACCCGGGACGTCATTTACTACCCGCTCCCTCCTTCATTTTTAAGTTTTACATAAGCTTTCTCAGTATTCCTCAATCTATTCATTATGAACAATAAAACAAGAAAAAAGAGACCTGAGGTGTGTAATAGTGTAAGTATATTTTTTGTGTGCAAAAATATGTAAATATCTGATGACTAAATACATGCAGTTCACCTTTATTCCTCAAGGCGGCACTGTTTGATAAACAATAATGACGTGATGTTTCACTCGTAATTATCACAGACATAAAACACAATCTGCAATCATCAGCAAAATTTGAATGGGTTTGAATGGCTTTACTGCAGAGCAATTACTGTACACAATAAAATATAAATGTCATTGTCATTTGATGGATGGATGTAGTGAATAAGCTGCCAGCGATCAAAATACTGACTTTGAAGTCATTGAAAATGATAGTTTTGAGAAAATGTTTGAGATCGTGAATATGAGCCAGATGCTGAATGTACTGTGGAAGCGCGCTCTGAGCATGATGGCGACGGTACAATCATCTGCTCAAATTAAACCCTTCTAAGTTTCAAAAGGTAATGAGATATGCTTTATTTTATTCTTCTGTAATTGTTCGTAAACTATCAAGAGAATTTTTTGCTATTGCAGCAGTTAGAGATCCATCCATGCTGGATATATAGGTCCGGGTCGCTAAAGACCCGAATATGTAAAATGATTGGTGAAACAATCATGCATTTAAGGGTTAACCAAAGGGTTAATAAAGAAAAAGTTATTTGAATCATGTTGTAGTACCATTTTCAATCTGACTATTTAAAAACTGTAAAAAATTCAGAATCGGTCAAACGAACGAATCAAAATTTAATTTTTTTGTCATACTGTCCAGCCCAAAAACTCATATAGGTTTGGAACAACTTGTGGGTACATAAACAATGACAAAATATTCATTTTTGGGTGAAATATTCTTTAACAAGGCATGAAGACATGGTGTATGTGTACTTACACGTAGACCATCCAGGCCTCTGGGTCCTGGCTGGCCCTGATCACCCTGCTGACCCCACTCGCCTGCCATGCCAATGTCCCCAGCATCACCAGGAGGACCCGGAGGACCAGGTGGGGATTTTACATCGCAATCGCACAGACCATGGTCACCTGATCAAATAATAAAAATCATCACCACTACAGCAGGATTAACAAAGACGTACAGACGTCAACAACAAACACCTGCTGTGTTCCTAGAACAGAGAAAAGAATTCTTCATTCTGCTCTATAAACAATTAAAGGAGAAGTTCACTTCCAGAACTAAAATTTACAAATAATTTACGCTCCCTCATCCAAGATGTTCATGTCTTTCTTTCTTCAGTCGTGAAGAAATTATGTTTCTTGAGTAAAACATTTCAGGAATTATCTCCGTAAAGTGGACTTCAGTGGTGCCCCCAAGTTTAAACTTCCAAAACGCAGTTTAAATGCAGCTTCAAATGGCTCTAAATCAAGGGTCTTCTCTAGTAAAACGATCGGTCATTTTTGAAACAAACTGACTATTTATATACTTTTTAACCTCAAATGCTCGTCTCACGAGATGGGAGTTTTTTGACATACCCTAACTGTATTGACCGTATTGAACCGGAAAAAAACAGCTCACGCAGACTTAGACAAGACGAGCATTTCAGGTTAAAAAGTATATAAATTGTTAATCAATTTATCAACTTAACAACTGAAGAAAAAAAGACACAAACATCTTGAATGACAAGGGGGTGAGTAAAATATCTGTACATTTTTGTTATGGAAGTGAACTTCTCCTTTAAGTTTCCCACAATGTCATTCACAACATAACATGCTCTTGGCCATACATTCATTCATTCATTTTTTTAAACCCCAGCAGTTTATTAGCTTCAGCATTGATCTTACCCTTTGGTCCCTTTTTCCCTGCACTTCCTGGACGTCCACGTGGTCCTGGTGCGCCTTTGAAGTATTCTTCCACTGCATCAAGACATTAATAGTCTTTAATACTTCTTCATAACATTCATCATTACCAAGGTCTCTATTTAGAAAGGATGCCTTAAATTTGATCAGAAATGACAATAGTTTTGCACTGTTACAAAGCCTTTCTGTTTCAAATAAATTTAATTTGTCAAAGAATCATGGGAACATGTTAAAGCAGAAAATATTAAGCAGCACGATTGTTTTCAACACTGATAAAAATAATAATATAAGAAATGTTTCTTGAGCAGACGTCAGCATATTAAAATGATTTTTGAAGGATCTTGTGACATTGAAGACTAGAGTAATGATGCTGAAAATTCAACTTTGCATCACAGGAATAAACTACATTTGAAAACTGCAACATTAATATCATATCAGCGTATAAGTATGAAAAAGCTTTATTAGTATGACATTTAGTGATGGCACCCAGTTTGATTCTGCTTTGACAATTCACACTTACACGATGTCTTTGGTCCAGGTGGTCCACGAACTCCAGGAAGCCCATTGGGGCCAGGTGGCCCAGGCTGAGTGGCAGGATTACCTGGTTCTCCAGCTTCACCTTTGGCTCCCTTTTGTCCACGTGGTCCCTCTGGACCCCACATATCCACTGATCAGAGAAACAATCATATCAATGTAAAAAGCTTGATTAATGTCTAAGCCCACATGTGTTTGAAAATAAAGTGTTAAATTTATTCATCAATTATTATTTGAAATTGCAGCCATTTGTCAATTTTATGGGTCTGGCTTCTGGTCTCATCCGTTTCCAGCTATTTTTAGCTGTAAAAACAGCTCTTATGCTGCTTGATATTCCAAATAAGTGTGAAGTGTATAATTTTGGATTACTCGTCTCACAATCAAGCCATATCCAAGCCATTCGATGCAAAATATGTCAAAGAGCCGTATTATTTGTCTAAACTTCTCTTTGTTTTAACAGACAGACAACATACAAGTTTGCACCTACATAAGGGTGAACAGATAATGACAGAATTTCCATTTTAGACTGGAAAATACCTGGTTGTTGTTCAGTGGGAGGGGGGCCTGGGGGACCCGGCTGTCCTTTGACACCCTTAGGACCATACCTTCCAACTGGACCACGCTCTCCTGGAGGTCCTGGAGGACCCACTGTTTAAGCAAGAGAAACAGACAGAAGCAAAGAAAGAAAAATATTGAGAAAGTATTGAGAAACTGCATTATATATTGAAAGTTAGATTAGGACTACTCAAATTTCTGCACATTATTTTTAGTACCTCCAGCATCATCATAAGAACTTATCAGCTCTCCGGGTTCTCCTCTGTCTCCCTGTTGAATGATATGCATTTAGGTCATACAACTTTTGATGCAGATTGAATGGTAAGGTATGACAAGGTAAAGCACAAAAACAGAAATGAATTTATACCTTGCGTCCATAATTTCCTGGGAAACCTGGTTGTCCAGTGTCACCCTGTAGGAATGGAGAGAGACTTTAATGTCCACATAAATGCTCAAATGTCAATGCACTGTTGGGAAAATGATCAAAATGACATACCCTAAGTCCTGGCGAGCCATTTAGTCCTGGGTTTCCCTGTAATTAATAAGAATTGATTAAATATTTTGGACAGATTAGAAAAAAGAAGCAAAAAGGCTAATGAAGACCTAGCTGGTCCATGAAACCTTCAGTTCTTTTTTTTTTTTTTTTTTTGTAATAAGGTTGATAAAAAGATTTAAGCTCTTAATCAATCATACCCGCTGTCCAGGAAACCCTGACACACCAGTCTCTCCTTTGGTGGATAAATATTCCTGAAATAAAAAAAAACAAAAAACAAAATATTAATATCAAGACACTGATAAAGTCCCTTTAGGTTCACTCTTAAATGAGGAAAGACCATTTGCAAAACTCAGCATATTTTATATTTGGTCTGATTTTTTATTTTAAAATTAGACCAAAATTGTCAACAAAAAACGAGCATTTTTAGTGTGATCCAGCTATTCTGAATCCTCATATGACTTTTTCTTTTTTTTACCTCTAAGGCAGGGTATTCATTCCAAAAATTATTTTTTTGTGTTCAAAAGAGCTCAAATGCCACCTACCAAATCTCCCGGTTCACCTTTATATCCTTCAAAGCCTTTTACACCCTGTTAAAACAAATCAATGAGGTGAAAATTACAGTAGAGAGATCATTTGCTCCACTGAGATAAAATATTTGTAATGTTCTTATAAACTGATGCTCTTCTTGCCTGCCATTCTGGAGGGGCTGGTTGGGTTTGCGAGTAAGGTCCTGGTGGCCCCGGCTCTCCAGTCTCCCCCTGTGGTGAGGATATAAAATTGCAGATTATATACACCGTAAATGCAGATTATAGACCATAATATTAGTCTAACATACGACACTAAATATTTGTCTCACCAGTTCTCCTTTGACTCCTTTTAATATCTTAGTGCTTTCACCCTGTACAGAGACAACACATTAACATCAAATGGATATATTACAATGCGCTGACATGAAAAATCAATGTAAACCTTTTATAAAATTAAGCAAAACATTGTGTTTTACTACCTTTTGTCCTTTAACACCTTTAATGCCAGTAGGACCCTAAAGAAAGATGAAACAGTAAGAAGTGATGGTACATTTGGAGTAGAGCAGGCAGTAGTTAGTATAACTGAGGATGTCAAAATGATCAGTGTTGGGGGTAACACATTACAAGTAACGCAAGTTACGTAATATTATTCCTTTTCCAAGTAACTAGTTAAGTAACGCATTACTTTTTAATTGACAAGAAAATATCTGAGTTACTTTTTTCAAATAAGCAATGCCAGTTGCTTTTCCCACATTTATTGATTAAAAGCTCTCCTTTTCCCATGTTGAGAGAAATCGGGAGTAAGATATTAGTTTTAGAATAAATGTGAACATGCATTAATTCATCTCACTCACAAAAACAGATCCAGTATTCCTCAAAATGAATAAAAACAGTGAAACTAAACTCGGAATATGACACAAACCTGATGCAAACAAATTAAATATGTTAAATAATACAAATAACCTTTATGCATTTAACCCGATGATTATGATATTAACCGATGTCTTTGCTGCTGACCTTCAGTGATCCAATTCAACCATACTAATAAGCAAAAATTACTCAAGATAATCTAACATTTGTTTTTCTTTTTTTTATATTGCTGAAGAGTTGATATTTTTTCTTTTGCGGTCTACTGTACAGACGTGAATTCACTTTTCTGTGAAAAGTTAAAACTTTTTTAATATTAAAAATAAACAAGCAAGCCCTGATTTAAAAAGTAACGCAAAAGTAAAGTAATGCATTACTTTCCATTAAAAGTAACTAAGTAACGTAATTAGTTACTTTTTTAGGGAGTAACTCAATATTGTAATGCATTACTTTTAAAAGTAACTTTCCCCAACACTGAAAATGATTAATAATTAATGATTGATTAATCAAATTAATTGCACATCTTATTAAGATTATTAAATCTTATTGCACGTCTTATTAAGTGGGTCATTTAATCATTCATTTAACCAATTTTTTAAAATGGCATTTAGAAACAAATCAAGTGAGTGTTCTTTATGAATGGATTTCTGATTCATTGGCTCATTTAATTTATTTTTGTTAGCAAAGTTGAGCAAAAACAGACAATACTGACATATGTCTAAAATATAACACAATATCAACTTCTTTTTTATTGAAACACATTTTAATAAGCTACATCTAACTCACCCAAGGACCTTGTAATCCTGGTAGTCCTCTGTACCCGGGGTCACCAGCTGGTCCCTGTAAGGGTGAAATTTAATGTTTTAGAAAACACGCTTGCCCCTTCACCTTTTCATACCTGATGTTTCTGTTATCACAAGACAAATGATAAAAGTCAAACTTACATTAAACCCTGGTAAACCTGCGTGTCCTGGATCTCCCTGTAATGTGTCAGAGAAAAATGATGCATTTTTTAAAAATTAAATCAAATACATTTATGTAAACTCAATTTATAGTAAATGTAAACATAATAAAGGTTCTTGGTCGACAAAAATATCGCCCTGGTTTCTGGTATCACATTCTCTGGTGAAACTTTTAGTTTCTCTTACCCTGAATCTTTCCATATAGACCCACAGTTCCAAAGGGTCACCCTTCTCCCCCTTCATTCCTGGCCGGCCCTACAGAATATTAGGGAGTGAGAAAATAAAAGAATTATTGGTTAGATGGGTCATATGCATAGGCTCCATGCAATGTCTCAATAATTCACTATGTGACACATAAATAAATGAATACGCTCATACTAATGTTCCAGGTCCGCCATTGAATCCTGGCAGGCCTGATGTTCCTGAATCTCCCCGGGTTCCGTTACAACCGTCAGCTCCTGGTTTTCCACGAGGCCCAGACGGCCCAGGATGGCCCTGATGAGAGAGAACAAAACAAAGACTTGACCAGCATATTCTTTTTTACCTTTACTGAGCCACACTGGGCAAATCCAAAGCTAAGGAAAGGTATATATGGTATCTTGAACTATATTACTAGATGGATGGCTTGTTTGTTCTCATGATTAGTTTATACATATAATTATGTATTGAACATTTGTGTCTTTTTGTTGTCATTTTGTAAAACTCTTCTTTATGTTGTGCTTAACAGGGTCAGAAATTACCTTTTCCATTAAGGGGGAATATTTTTTACATTTGTGAGGGCCATTTTTATAATCACCTTATTATTATAAAAACCATACTATGTTGTCTTTAACGGTCACTGTCCCCTCAGTGGGACGCCTAAGTTTACTTCACTATATTACAAATAAATCCTAATCTAATCATGACAAACTATATATCGTTGGAAAGGTCTAAGACTCCAAAATAGATATTTTACCACTGTTTTTTGTTACAAATTATGTAGGAACAGTAATAGATTCATTTATGACAAGAGTGCACCTCAAAAATCTACATCATAACCACATCATTCTGACCTTTGTCACAAAAAGTCTTTTTCATGCCTTTTTCCCTATCACGTTTTAGAAATCATCAGAAATGAAAAATCATTTGAAAGCTATTTTAAAGTCAGACATTGCATTGTCATGAAAATGGGACTTCAAAATCATATTACAAAATGTATTTGTTCATGAATTATAACAATTTAAGTTTGAATAGTGCACTTTTATGTCTATGTTCAAAAATGTGTATGACTGTTAAAGGGTTAATGTCAAATACTTAAATTTACCCAACTACTTTAATCAATATTTTAAACTGTTGTCAATAACGATAGACCGTTTAAACTTGTATATAAATTATACATGTAAAAAACAAAAGCTCATAGGGCTGCAATATTATGACGAAAATCGTTATTGTAAATGATTGCTCTTTATATTGTAATAATGATTATTAATATCGATATAGAAAACAATATACAATGTTTTTGTTTCGTTTTGGGCACATCACATTCTGGCTTCACAGACAAACATGTCGGTCCACGACTTTAGCCAAGTCTAGCACAAGTTATGCAAAAACTCCCGTTATAATCACTGAAGCTACGAAATTAATATTTTATTTACATCGTATCTGCACTGTGATGTTTATGTTGAGGGAATTCGTGAGTGTCTGCACTCAACAACAGCTCCAGCGTTTTCAGTTTTGAGCTTTAAGCGCTTCTGATTGACTAATGCATTCCTAAGTTCAACATAAATGCGTTTGATTGGTTATAAGGCTCAACGCTGCACAAAACAGCGCATAAAAGTAATCTGATGCAGTGTGAGCTAAATCTAAATGTAATACCACAAATTGACACTTTTCATTCATTTTCACATTTCACTTTAATCACGACAGTCGTAATACTTTGTTTAATTGAGTAGGGGCATTTTTTGCCCATTTATCTTGAATTTATGGGGCATTTTTGTTTATTTTAGTGGTATTTTTGCCACAAGCCCTTGTTGTTAAACAAAATACTGTATATAAACAAAATCATACTTACCGGAACACCATCTGCTCCATTAAACCCTGGAACACCTTCCATTCCCTAAAGAAAGCCACAAACACAATAGCATTTCATCTGGTCTCATGTAAAGTTTTACTCTTTAACCCACTTTCAGAATTACTCTTGAGATTGTTTTAAAGAGAGGATGAGGCTAAAGAGAACAATGAGGCTAAAGATAGCTAAACCTACAAAAGTCATGTACAGTATCACTGAGACATTGTATTCACTTAATCTAATCAAATAATTAAAACTTAAACCCAAGGTGAAAATTACTAATATTTCTGCACTAAAATGTATATATTTTATAATGATCACATAATTGTTGACATTGATTACCCTTACTTAAACCTATTATACTTTCAAACTTATTGGTGGTCATTTATTTTGTGTGGATATATTCATACATTTTACCAAGGTGAATAGGCAGAGGTTTCATGACCAACTAGAAATTTCATTGCAGCTGCCATTGGAAGGCGACAAACGTCAATTATACATGAGTACTGAAGAAAAGATGGTATAAATTCCATCTAAACCTATTGTTTTAAGTTATTACATAACAGCAGAAATGGAAATTAGGACAGAGAGACTCACCACACTTCCTTTTGGACCCATAAAGCCTCCTCTGCCACGGTCTCCCTTCTCTCCTTTAGGGCCCTGGAGACCAGGGTCTCCCGGTCGCCCATTAGGGCCTGAGGGCCCCTGGGGACCAAGGGGGCCAGGCAATCCCTGCAGATCACATACAGAAAATGACAAATTAGTTTAAATGGCATACAGATTCGAATAAGTTAAAAGTAGGTTCACTTACAGTCAGCAATTATGAGGTTTTAGAACATAAAATATACCAGTTATTATTTTTGGTAAAGATTAAGGTGAATAATTATAGCAGTGAATTGTATTGTAAAGTGCACTAAAATATTAAACCTAATGCTTTATTGATATAATAAACTATAAAAGTTCATGACTGTAAACTACTAACTATAAAACATACATTTATTTATATTTATCTGTGTATGTCATAGCTAACTACCATACTTCTCTTAAGTTTTCTTCAAGATATATATTTTGCAAAGTATGCATTTGTTGTATACATGCAACTACTAGGATAACCTACTACATTTGTTGCATAATGCATTTGATTTCACCTACTTTTTAATAGTATGCAGTATACAGTGTACACTGTACACTTCTGAGTAGGCACTAAACTAATATAATTCCATTTATAACATAATCCAGCCATTTTTTACATTTCACAACATGAACACTAGATGGCAAACTCTGCTAACACGTTGTAAAGCTCTATAGCGCCATCCAGTGCTCTTATCACCACATTGCATATAAAATTGAATTGCATGACACAGTGTAAAGTTGAAAATATTTGTTGTTCCTTGACTTGAGCTGAACTCATTAATGGGCCAAAGCATACATCAGTCAAACATCTGCCTGATGTACACCTCACGTTTTTTTAGCCACATACAAAAAAGTCCTTTGTACATGTTGCACTTTAATAGAACTGTGATATTAGATGTGTGGTTTTGGATTCTGCCCTCTTGTGGATCTGTTCATCTGTTACTTCTCAGTGCAGTTTCTAATGAAAAAGGACAAGGAAACAGGCCTGTGTTTGTGTCTAGAGATTTGCATGGGTAAGAACTTAAATCCAGTGAACAAACCAAGTTCTACTCTGATTGAATGGATTGATAAACAGACGCCCTGCTGTCTAGGGCACACTTAAACCCTCTGCCTCCTAATCCACAGTCAGACAACTGATCTGAGTTCCTGTTAAGAGTGAAGGAGAAGAACATGAAAGACGCACTGCATCTGATCAAAGAAAATACTGCATACTAAATGCCATTCACACAGAGCACATCTATGTCAACAAAGCATAAAACAACATCCCAGATTAAGAGAGGCATCAGGGTAGTGTGCTGGTTATTTGAAAATACTTGATGACACTGATTGAGCTTAGCATGCAAAGTTTGGAAGTCTAAGATGTGGAATATGGAATAGTGTTTATGAAACTTAAATGAAGTATGCATATTTAGTAAGAGAACCTAAATAACCAGATATTTTTGATATTAAACAGAGCTTAACTCTAAGAAACACTTTCAGTAAGTGGTGAGGACAATCCAGTTTTGGGAAAAAGTGGCTGGGACA
>JAHKKF010519837.1:0-12947 GCA_019740295.1 Labeo calbasu | reverse complement strand
CAAGTAAAGTGTAGAGGTCTAAAAGTGATGAACTAAAAACAAAAAGGTGCCAGATTACAGCCAAGAACTAAATTTGCAGTTTTAGGTTTTTATAAACAGGGCTGGGTGAAACATAGAGGTCTTAAGGTCCTCATCAGTCAAACAGAGGTGAATCATATGCACGAGGCGTTTTGTGGCTCTGGAAGTCAAGTACTTTGACCTCTGACCTTACAGAGGTTCTGGCTACCGTTTAAGCTGAGCTAGTGTGAAGGTGTTTAATCAGTGTTACAGAGTATATGAAACTGTACTGCATTATTCCAAAACATTTCAAGTAAATATAAATGTTCCTGTATTGTACCAGTGATTCTGTCTGTGTGTTAAAGTGCCTTACACAATTTTATTGTGCTATACATTCATGACCTGGCTGAATATGAAGTGTGAGAAATGGATTTGTATTTCTAAAATATATTTATTTGACATTAAAGCAGTAAAGTTGGTGTTGGAGGCACTTAAAAGTTGATACTTCCCATGGTAAAACAACAACAACAACAACAAAATAATAAAAAAAAATATATATAAGTAGTTCTAGCAATACAAGACATCTCTCAGGGAATTAGACATAATATATTACAAACAATTCATAGTTTTTTCAGAACTCTAGGGAGCATTTACAAAAACATTTCTTGACTGTACAACTTATTATCATGGAAATGGGGCATGAGGAATATCATATTTTGGACTATGGGGGGTGCCATTATTGTAATGACATTAAATGGTTTTACTCGAGAGCTACTGTAACTACCTGTTGCAAATTTTACGGTAACACAACTCTGATATGATCACCATAGCTACTGAAAGGTGGCAATGGATATAAGTACAGGAAAGTGAGTGAAATATGCGCTGAGAAACTCCTTCAGGGGCTGCAGCATCTTGACAAGCATTGGTATGTTTACAACCTGCCAGGATGGCATCTAGCGTTTCTTGTCTCTGCCATTTGTAAGCTCTTTCGGTAGCTGTGGTCTACTAAAAGCCTGAAAGGCATCAGGGCTAATGTGGAAAGAACAAAGACGCAGGTCTTTAGGTTTAAGGCTTAAGTTTTATTTGTCCACAGGCATCTTCCCATTTGTTTCTTGCTAGGAAAGCAGTAAAACTTACATCACTTCTCTTGTTGCCCTTCGACTGAAAATTACAACCAAAAGCTGCACAATGTGGCATCGTATCAGTATTTTATTTTCCGAGTTGTGTATTTCAAGTTGTGTTGCGGTAAAAATTGCAACAGGTAGCACCAGTAGCTCACTGAGTGCAACCATTTCACGTCATTGAAATATCGGCACCCCCCATAGTTCAAAATATGTGTAAAACAATATGGATTTTTTAAATAACATAAATCTTTTTCTACTACATATCTCAGTAAGAGGCACTATTTATGTTATATTAAGCCATACTGGTTCCCTTTAAGAAAAACAAACAAACGAAAGTTTCTGATAGGTTCTTTTTGGAGCCCAAAATGGTTCTTCTATGGCATCACTGTGAAAACACCATTTTGGAACCTTTTTTTTTTTAAAAGGGTTTATCATATTTTTATAGGCTGAAATGTTTAACAATTGGAACTGATATATAGACTAGAATTTGCAATAATATACAAGTAGACCTAACTGCTTTAATAACAGAAGCACACTAGCTCCATCAACTCCACAAGTTTGAGTCAGAATTGATGATCATCCGTATGAGATGACATGATCAATGTCACAAAATAACTTAAAATTTAAGTATTTTCCAAAACTTTTTTAAGCTGCTCATTATTTAGCAGTTGTATTATCCAGCAAATCTCTCCTTCCTCCAAATCCACAAGTAACCTTGCTCCTTCTGCCAAATATATTATGAACATTTCCAAATATACGGCCCATTAAATATGACTTACTCTATACTTAGAGTCTGAGGATTGTTTTGACATGTTGTAGCAACATCTTATCAATCAACCGAATTTCCTTAGCAAATGCCTAGCAACAGTCTAGCTAAAACCCATAAAATCACACGTTTGTTGTTATTTTTGAGAGCAAATACAAACATCCTGTGTGATGCCCTCCAGGGCATGTTTTCACTCCTACACATCCTTGACACACTCTGTGTGTGGATACATTATATGCTGGTAGTTTTGGCAAAATAAAGCATTACCGTATCTGGGTTTAGTCTATTCGCATGTCACAGTCATTGAAAGTTTACTGAAGATAATTTTACTCCATGGCCACTGCCTGGCTGTCTTGCAGATTTTCTTCCGCCCTTTTTTCTACACATGCAAAAATGATCACTTTCCTGCTGCCTTTAAGGTATAAAAGATCAAATACATGAGATTTGTTATTTCCTGGGCCACCACAAGTGTCCAGGTCAGTTCCCTGCTGGCCTTTCCATGTCCTGTCCCCTACTATGTGTCTTCCTGATTTCTTGACCCATATTTTCTGTTCTGCTCAACAGGATAAAATCAACCTGCTGTGCCCTAGAGAACCAGCAGGCTTATACAAATATAGCAATATAAAAAAGACAAAACTAAAGTGCTTTCGCCACTAGTCTCTGCATATTTTTGAAAAAATACAGGAATAAATTATATTTTAAAATATATTATAAAAGAAAACATTTATTTTAAATTGCAATAATATTTTTTTGCCATTATATTTATTTGTTTTGAATGATAGTGTGCGTCATGACTCATGAGGCCTTGACAGTAATAGAACTGGCAACACTCTTTATAACATATACATTAAGTGAAATGAGCCTGTCATGATGATAGACAAGCATGAGCATTGGCAGTCTGAAGTACTTAAATCTGATTTGAATTGTTGGCACACTACACAGCAAATGCACTCAGATGAAAGGTTCTTGGCCAAAGTCCTATCAATCACAGATTAGTGTGAATGCGTAGAAGCCTGTGCTTGTGTGGAGCTGTTACTCTCCATGCACCTGCATAAACACGGTCAGATTAAGCCCATTTCTCTGATTAACTGAAAAGTGGAGTTTGGGTCTCTCAGGATCTTTTATTTGTTCACTTTGATCATCTGGCATTGCTTTTGAAGATGTGTATCTGCTTGCGAAAGAGAAGATCAAATGTCCTTCAACCCTGCTGATTGCATTACGTCTCATATCCATCCTGTCCCATCCTACCAGTGCAGATGCTAATGAGGAGTGAACAGCCCTTCTCAGAATTGACAACAGACAAGTAATAATGGATGACGTGAACAGTTACTGAACAGTGCAATATGGAGTACCACAAGGCTCAGTACTAGGACCGTTGCTTTTCACGCTTTACATGTTATCCTTGGGAGATATCATCAGGAAACATGGTGTTAGCTTTCACTGTTATGCTGATGATGATCAACTCTATATATTTTGCGTCCCAACGAAACATACCGATTCACAAAACTAACGGAATGCACAGACGATATAAAAACTGAATGACTAGTAATTTTCCATCTCAAAAACAATTATTCCTTTAAATTTCATAGTGGGTAGATCAGAAACATTGCAAAAGCAAGTCTAAAAGTCAAAATTTAAAGGAAGGGGGAAGTGCAGCTGAATGGCTTTTAATGCACTTAGAAAAATACAAACAGCAATCGCCATAAGTGTACATTTGTGTGAGGAGGAAATGAGCAATTAGTCATTAGTTTAAGTCACTGACAGGTCCTGGGTGTGCCAGGTGAGAGTTAAACTCTCCCAGGGTTCTCCAGTTCAGAGTGGAGCCATAAAACGTCCAGGTCATTTCCTGTTTCTCTCACCCTCTGCTGCTGCCTCACACCATCGCTTCCTCGCTGCATAAATCTCCTGTCTTTTGTTTCGTCGCTCCTTTCATTTCACTGCATGTCTCTCCAAAATAAATAAGTTTAAATTCTGTTTTTAAATCTGCTGACCCTGTTGGCCATAACAAAATGCAACCCTTCTTGAACTTTCCATATTTGCCACCTTTCTTTTCAACCCCCCACCCTGTATTCACGGAGTGTGACAGTAATGGCACATTTGAAGTGTTAAGTGTCTCCTCACCTCCTTCATTACCTCATTGCCCAAAAATCTGCAGGAAAAAACAGGAGACACAGAAAAGCTGAGGAGGTGATTTACGTTAACGTTTAAGTCTGTAACTAAATAAGATACTGGCTTATAGACAATATATACTGTATGCCTGAAGCAGGTTCATGGTTATTAACTGCATGAGGGCAGAATACTGGAGTGTTTATACACTGTAAAACATGATTGTTGTAATTAGCGATCACATCTAAAAATTTTGTGTTAAAATAACTTTTCCAGATCTAACTTGTTGAGATGACTCAAATACCCAAGGTGTCACTTACACTAAAGGCAGCATGGACCATGTTTTTTTAAAGGTAAAACAACAATTGTTTTTTAAAGTGTATTTATTATAAACATGTTACTTTTCCCAATACAATTATATAAATGTATGGAAGTCTGTTTCCGCCACTGAATAATAAAAAAAAATGTTATTGCGACTTTTATCTCACAATTCTGACATTTTTTTCTCAGAACTGCACGCAGTTCTAACTTTCTTTTTCAGAATTGTGAGATATAAACTCAAAATTGCAAATTTTAAAGTCATAATTGTGATATAAACTTGCAATTCTGAGAAAGTAAGTCAGAATTGCAAGATATAAAGTCACTTGCGATTGAAAGTTTAAAGCCCAACTTTGAGGGGAAAAATAACTGATATGTTCACAGAATTGCGAGTTTATGTCTCACAATTCTGACTTAACTCACAATTGTGATACACTTGCAATTCTGAGAAAAAAGTCACAATTGCGGGTTTAATTGTTCAATTCTTTTTTCTCAGAATTGCATGATAAAACTCACAATTCTGAGAAAAAATTCAGAATTGTGAGTTTATATCTCACAATTCTGACTTCATAACTCGCAATTGTGACTTTTATCACAGAATTCTGACTTCATTTCTCGAAACTGTGAGTTTATATCTCACAATTCTGGAAGTCAGAGTTGTGAGATGTAAACTCGCAATTGTGAGGAAAAAGTCAGAACTGTGAGATAAAAAGTTGCAATTACCTTTTTTTATTTTATTTTTTTAATTCAGTGGCAGAATAAAAAACAAGTTTCCAAAAAGAAAAAAAAACACTTTTATTAATATGAAAATGTTATCAAATCTTGTTTTAGACATTGTTTTCACATAAATAAACCAAATTCAAACAGAAAATACTTTTTCCCCATATACCCCAAATTGCCTTTTTATCTTCTAAACAAAGAACTCATTCAAATTAATTATATTTTTTCTAAAAACAAGATTAGGGGACAAGAATAGTGGAATTACACTGGTAATCCGATGTTATGTGCCAAACTCTTAAACAGCTCAGAGCTTTCATCTTTGATTGCTATAGCCTTAAATATGAATGCTGCACTGTACAGGTTAGTACAGTTTTGTGGTACATGTATTCATGCAAGAGGGAAAACAGCTGGAGCTGGTGTAGACCATGTGAGCTGTCCCTCGTAATGCCCTGGGCCTTTCTTCTTCTCTGTTCAAAGTATGAAATATGAATCTAGACTTCATAGGCCCACTGCAGTGAATTTAGAGCAGATGTTCACAATGGTTTGAAAACAGATGAACAGAAGACTCTCTCTCACTCTCTCTCAATAATAGTGTTTTTTTTTTTTAATGAATATTTTTTTTTTAGTACTGATGCATTAAATTGATCAAAAGTGGCAGTAAAGACATTTATAATGTTAAAAAATATTTTTCAAATAAATGCTGTTCTTTTGAACTTTCTGTTCATCAAAGAATCCTAAAACACACTGATTATATTACTGTTTTCAACACTGATAATACAATTTTTTTTTTTCACTAAATGAGTTTTTAGAATGATTTCTGAAGGATCAAGCTAAAGATTCAGCTTTAGGAACAAATAATTATAACTGTAATATTTCTCATTGTTTTTACTTGATGTTGATCAAAATAAATAGAGCCTTTCAGAGGTGCACATGAGCTCAAGGTCACATGTTTTTGAATCAGCCACAAACAGTAGTTCTAATCTGAGAAGCTGACTCAGGAAATACTCTGGAGAGTAAAGGCAGGAAGCCCAGACAAACGTCTAAACATCAGAACCACACTCTAAACTACTAGTTCAATGCAGAAATGAGGGTTCACAAAGGGCTCAGAGCAAAAAGGCCACTGAACGATATCTAAATATAATTTATTCCTCCTCACTTGTTCCAAATCTGTATGCTGTCATTTTGTGCGGAACACAAAAGCAGAATGTTCAGAGAATCTTAGAAGAAAATTGCGAGATTTTTCCACAAGTTTTCGACACACAAACCCAGAAGAGGATGGGAATTTATCAGCAATCCATGATAATTTCGAGTTTCCTCACCCACTTGTATGACTGTGTAATATTATGTTCTAAGGCAGAAATCCAAGCAGTAGTGTGTACATCCAGCCCTAGGCCTGGATCATATTAGTCACAAGAGCTCTCAGAGGCCTAAAACCTCAGTGGAGTTGTGCTTCTTTCTTACACCCCATCACAATATACACAGACTTACAACAGGACAACATCGCTGTCATTGCCTTGAACCGTAGACTTTATTACAACGTACATTACTGCAGCCAGCATGGAAACAGAAATAGCATCTAGCTTATTATATCAAACTAAAACAATCACCCAAGACGGGCACGGATGACTAACTGGCTAACATATTTTAAGATGTTTTTATACTGAGAACATCTGC
The DNA here is from genome assembly GCA_019740295.1 of Labeo calbasu. Lineage (NCBI taxonomy): Eukaryota > Metazoa > Chordata > Actinopteri > Cypriniformes > Cyprinidae > Labeo > Labeo calbasu. Next base: position 6,242 of record JAHKKF010519837.1, on the reverse strand, counting down.
AATAGACAAGGGCGAGATGAGTCACTTTTCCTGATTACAATACAAGAGCATGTGAAGACGGCACTCCAGGTGTCTCTCCTCGCTGTCTTTGTTTTCGCAAATTCTCTAAGGCAGCACCAGATGAAAATGAACTGCAAAGGAAATATACTACCCATCATGAGATTACATGTGACATCATCTTCATGTTCTAGACGTGAATCACTCAAGCAGGTGCTGAGGGTCTCGCAAGGCTGGGTTGGGTGCTGCGTAATGTTCCCTCCAATATTTGTTTTTGCTAAGCTGAACTACTTGTACTGGGAAACTGAACCTTCAGACACCTGAGCAGAAACACCTCACATCAGGTTGCTAACTTAAGTTGTCTAACTGGAGTAAGTCACAATGTGATGGCATTTTTGTATCCATTAGTTTTCTTCTTCTTCTTCTTCTTCTTCTTCTTCTTCTTCTTCTTCTTCCACTCTGGGAGCCTATGGCAATCCATAGAACCGCTTGTGGGAAAGTTATGAAATTTGGCACACAGATAACACAGTTAACACTGTTAACCACAGGAAAATTGTCTCTGTTTCAGACTCTCTATTGCCACCAAACCAAAATAGTCTCAGATCAAATTCACACAATGCTGGCAAAAAGTTCTCATAAAGTGCATTAACAAATTGGACGAAATTTGCGCAAAAAATGGATCTATAATCTTCACTATATATCTTACATCATGATATCTATATCTTTACGCTTTAGTGGATTCTGACCAAACTTGGTATGTGTTATACCAAGTATGACTTGAGAGCACACGAGTATTTTTGGCACAGACTGGTCAAAAGGTATTAAAAAAAATAATGTTTATAATTTTGGAATAGTTTGACCAAAAATCATAGAATTGATTAGGCATACCTAACTAAACACTACCCAATTGACCTATGTTAGCTATTTTGAGCACTGACTATTTCAAATTTTGTAGTAAAATGTTGTATTTTACAAATGCTTTAGCATATTGTTATGAATCTTATATATCTTACAGAACTGTTTGCGGGAAAGTTTTGAAATTTGGCACACAGATAGAGGACAGTCTCAAATTAACCATAGCAAATTCTTAAACTCTCTAGAGCCACCAAAACAAAATTGGTTCAGATCATCTTCAGACAATGCTGGCAAAAAGTTATCAACAGATTTCCAATAGACCAAACCACTCTAATGAAGTATGTTAACGAATTTGATGAAATTCGCACAAAAATGGATTTCACTATATATACTAGTCAACATTTGAAGTGGATCAAAACATTTCATCAAAGTTGTCCTGAAATTAAAAATAAATACTCGTTCTTGTCTTAGAACAACTTTGATGAACGTTTTTTTGATTCACTTCAATTGTTGACTACAGTATCTGATATCATGACATCTATATCTTCGCAGTGTTTTAGCGGATTCTGACTAAATTTGGTACGTGTTATACCAAGCATGACATGAGATCACATGAGTAGTTTTGACACACTGCCACCTACTGGTCAAAAGAAATGAAAAAAAAAAATTGTTTATAATTTCTGAATATGAGTTAGACCAAATATCATAAAATTGAATTGATAGATTTGGAGCAGCATACCAAACCAAACTATACCCAGTTTTCTTACGTCCGCCATTTTGAGCATGGACCATTTCACATTTTCACAGTCAAAAAGCTGTATTTTACAAATGCTTCAGTGAGAAAGTTATGAAGTTTGGCACACAGATAGAGGACAGTCTCAACATGAAGGACAGCAAATTTGGAATCTCTAACTCAAACTCTCTAGTGCCACCAACAGGCCAAATTTCCACTCAATTTTCTGCTAATAACTTTTGAATCGTAAGGTTCAAAACAAACGTTTTTTGATTCCTTGGCCCATACTGAGTCAAATGCATACCAAAATTGAAATCTCTACAGATCATGATTTTTTGCAGTTTTGAATTTTCCGAAAAATCTGCTTTTTCAAACTCATCCTAGACAGGCTGTCCAATTTTCACCAAATCTGGCAAAAAGTTATCAAAAGCTACACCAAACTGCTTTCATAACACACATTAACGAATTTGACAAAGTTTGTGCAAAGTTGGACATGGGGCTATATCTCCACAACATTTCAGTGGAATCTGACCAAACTTGGTATGTGTTATAACAAGCATGACCTGAAGGCACAGAAGTAGTTTTGGCACAGCGTCACCTACTGGTAAAATATATATATATAAAATTTGACATTTCTGCTTATAACTTCTGACTACTTTGGCCAAAAATCATAAGATTGTCAAAGGTCTTGTCAGATTCCAAAAAGCATAGCGAATTGAATGATACCTAATTTTATGTCTTTAACACGGGTCGCCATCCCTGCACCTGGAGAGCTTTCATACTGTTTCAACCCTATTCAAACAGGCCGGGACACACCAAGTCGACGGTCAGACGTCGGTCAACGTCAGGCTGTTGGGCAGCGTCTGTCGGGCTAGTTTGTTTGGTGTGTTCCACACATCGGCTCTCGTCGGACTCACGTTACCGAGAGTTTGCACAATTCAACATGTTGAACAGGCATCTGGGCTGCGAACGAGTCAGTGAATTAAAGACAATTAAAACGAAAGTGATGATAGCGAGTAAGTAAACGAAGGCAACACAAACAGAAGCTTGTTGTAATGTTACGTTATCTTATCCAAGCATTCCAATATGTGCTGCATAAAATGAAGAAGGTTACCATTACTTCTTTGAAGTCGGCTTGGTGTGTCCTGGCCTTTACGTCTGCAGGAAGGTAGATCTCTAGGATCAGGGTTGGAGACCCTGGTCTTTACTCAGTAATTGAAGACAGCTCTTTAGCTCTTAATTTTACCTCTGTTGTGTTTAGACCCTTAATTGCTGCTTGCAGCTATATTATTAAATTCATTTTTATGTTCCACGAAGTAAAGCAAGTCATTAAAGTTTTACATGAAGGTGAGAAAGTGATGACAGAATGGTAATTTTTGATTGAAATATTAGTTTATATTGTCCTTGCGTTGCTGGTATTTTCTATCAAGGTCTCAATCTTGAGTAAACTAGGATGGAGAGTCAAGAAAACTATGATTCAGTACTTCTCTCAGAAATATAATCAGCAATATTTACACTATTTAAATGCTGTATATTCATTCACCTCTGATTAAAAAACCTTAAACTTTTTTCTATACTTTTTTTTTTTTTAAAACTCAGAATTACTCTGAAGCAGTGTCAGTATTGCACAGCTGGTGTGAACACGGGCAGTGTGAGGTCTAAACCGTTACTGAGTACCTCTCACCAACCTTCACAGTCTTCCATCATTAGGAAGGTACAACAACTATGGATGTATTTATGCAAAAATGAGACCGATGTCAGACGACTTGGCACTTACAAGTTGCAAATCCTTGTGTGTGCATTGCGCAATTACTGTGTAATGACTTGAGACTGTTGTTTAAACCGCTATTCGTTTGTTTGACATTTTAGTTCATCATGTCATCTGGATACCAAGCAATGATATCCACGCTGAGAGATATCTAATAGGGAATAACGTCATTGGTGATGTGCAGACCCATACTAAGTAAACAGTGGGCATGTGAAACATTCTGGTGATGTCATGACATGAGGAGATGTCTAACTGGCTCAACGAATCAGATACAATACTTCGGTTAGACGTTTTGGCAGAGGGTAGAAAATATTTCAGCATGATGAAAGGGATACATTTCATGAAGATCTGAACTTTAGAGAGACCTCAACCGTCGGCACCTACTCATAGGTCTGCCCAGCACACTGTCTTTGGCTTTAAAAGGTAAACGTGAGCTTCATTCTCTCAGCTTCCCCTACTGGGTGCCAGTAAACACACAGACACAAAGACAGACTGAGCAAGTGAGAGAGAGACCGAGTTGGAAAATGGAGTGTGTGAGGAAGTCCAGACCTCCATGTTCATCTATGTTTGTATGTGCACCGTTAATGCCATGCCAACAACTGTATAAAATTATACACACACTCAGATCCATATACAGTCATGCTGGGCTCTCTATTGGTCCACTGAGTTTCAAAATATAACCGCTCAATTAAAACTCTGTTCCCACGACTTTCTGAATTCACAATGCACTGAATGTTTCACATTTATATATTTTACTGATGCTGTTTATGTGTCATTCAAAAGGCTAGTATAGTATTTGTGTTTTTTTTTCTTGAAACTAAACAGAAATGGAAAGCATCTACGCTATTAATGGCTCCCGTGCAAAAAGACCATAAATATCAATCTGGTCTGAATGCTTAATCTCCATTGGGAGCATTCAGGAAAACCCTCTAACAAAAAACGATGGGAAATAAGGGCAAAAAAATGACTTTTACCCTTTAAAACACAAACAGATAAACATTCTTAATACCAGAACGTGCAGGTCAGTGTGCTTGGATTATGGGAAAATCCTCCTGGATCTGATTCCAATTGAGTCTCCTCAGAGCTTTAGGCTAAAGGTTACAGGTCAAAGGTAATCATGAATGGTCACAGTCATGAATGGTCACAGATTGAACTGAACATTGTGTTTCATGTTTTTATTCAAGGAAGTGGCGAAATCACACAGTCCGTGATGGACAGATCACTAACAGTTGGTCTATGTGGTAATACAGTACATCGGGCAGAACATCCAAATGCTCACCTATCATTAATCAATGTCAAATATGTCTTTTTATCTGAAATACGTAAGTAGTAGCAACTTCACATGGCTGCTCAATCTAATGTTAACCTAGAAAAATATGTGCTATCGAAGTGTCTGTGCGGAGTGTGGAAGCTGAATAATAGCATGCTTACTGTATGACAGATGGAGGCGTCGGTGCGGTCACTTGCTCTTAAAATACTCCATCATTTTTGGTCATTATGAATAAAAGTATTTTATCTTTCAAATCTATAAAGACTCTAAGTTTATATGTGTGCACTTACACCGTGTCTACACTGGACGCGACAGTTGTCCAACAGTTGGTCGCGCCACGCCGCAACAGCTAAAGTCTGTCTACACTGGACGCGACAATTCGACCGTTGCAAATCATTTTAACTTTGTGTGAGCACGTCATAAATAGAATGCGGCAGCAGTTTACTGTCAGGCATTTGTCGTGTTGCGCCACATCCAGTGTAGACAGCATCAATGATTATAATGTTTCTGCTGTATTTTGTCGCGTCGCTCGCGTCCGGTGTAGACACTGTGTTAGAATAACAACGAAACGTTGCACTTTTGTAAAATAATGAAAGCAAACAGGATGCATTTTCTGCCGTCTCAGTTTCTGTGAACTTGAGCATGAAACTTTGAAACTCTGTGTACTTGCCTTACAGACATTAAAAATGTCTCTATAGAGAGTGAAATGTCTACTTTTAAATGAACCAATTCAAGTAGAAAACAGATATTCTCAGTTTATGTAATCTATATGAAACATGCATACAGGCGCATCACTACTGGGAAGATAATGAGCTGGTATCACTGACTTCATCTCTTAAGTGGAAAACAAAGAAAGCATTTATTTATCAATAAATTATTAAAACATTAATGCAGCCTCCTTACTACTTTTCCTGACACATTCATAATAATTATATTTGCCAGTGCACTGTGGCAAGCTTTTTTGCGTGCACTTGAGCGCTTATTAGGCTATTAAAGGATCATTGTTATGATTTATATGGTTTATTAATAAAGTGGGACTAATAGTCAACTAATGCTCAAGTTGAACAACTACTAGTCGACCAGAAAAATCTTTAGTCGAGGGCAGCACTACTTTTCACACGTACACGAGAGTGTATGCAAATACAAATTTCGTCATTAGAATAGTACGTGCAGGTCGCAGCGGAGACTGCAACAACAACAGACACTCACACTGACAAGTTCTTGTGAGCGAGAAGGTATGAAATAGTCTAGCTTTGGTTTAATAAAGTTCAAAAATATTTGTTATAGGTCATAACGTATAGGTCTTATGCTACACCAACATTTCACGTCATCCGCTGGAATGCCACTCTCTCGTGAACGTGTGTACGACAGTTAACGGAAGCTAGAGATTGTGGTTTGTAAAGTTTTAAATATGGATAATTTTCTTGCACAAACGTATTGATTTGCTTCAGAAGGCCTTTATTAACCCCTCAGAGTCACGCAGAGCACTTTTTATGATGTATGGATGCAGTTTTTTGGGTTTCAAAATCTTAAACCCTATTCACTGCCATTATAAAGCTTGGAAGAGCCAGGACATTTTTTAATATAACTCCTATTGTATTTGTCTGAAAGAAGAAAAA